>KZ538098.1:105400-127010 GCA_000934665.2 Catajapyx aquilonaris
GGATAGGAGTTTTGGGATTCGTCGGAGCGTGAGTTTCGTGATTTTCTGCCCCGGAGAATGCTCGAATGTCGCCCGCCTGTGTTTCTGCGACGTATCTATCGCAAAAACCCTCTCCCTCTCCCCATCCCTCCACCCGCCCACACCACACTTGCGGATATTAAAACCCACATTTCATGGGCTGATACATTCCATCTGGGACAAGACTCCATCGCTCCATTCCTTTTCACGCCGACTGCTATATCCTCCGGAACCAGGCACCAGACTCCAGGACAGGTCTCCGTCCAAAAAAAAGGGGGGGGGGGTGCAATTTTGAGTGGGGGGAGAAGAAGGAATTTTCCAAGACTGCTATTTCAAGTGCCATATTCAGCAGAGCAGAAAATTTCCGGAGAATGCCTTTCGACCGTTTATTGGTCATTTTCCTTTGCCAGAAGCTTGCAAATACTGGAATCAACCTGTTAAAAATGTACTAAGCAAAATTTGAACCAAACAAACTGGTGGTGTCAAAAACTTTGGGAACACTAGAGTAACACCGACTCATTAAAACTTCATGGCTATCACTGCCATTCACCTACAACATGAAACAGAAACCAATGTCAACAACAACGAGCAATAACAAAAAATAATGAGGCATCACCAGTTAATTACCTGAACTCATTATCAAGCCATTTCAACACTTTACATTTCAGCATTTTTCTAGCCAAGCCTTTGCGCCGCAATTTTCTGAGCCTGACAATATGACCACGTTCCCAGAGAGATATAAAAAGAAGTGTCGATTTGAGGGCAGGAGGGTGGTGGAAAAGTGAGTAATTTTGTGGGTGGGTCCTAACGAGTCCGCGGCCGCGTCCGAAAAGCCCCCGGAGTTTGATGGCTGGCCTGGAATAGCCCGCATGGACGTCCGCAGGGGCCGCTGCAGCTTCCCAAGTGATTTTCCGCTTCGGCCATCCTCACCTCTTTTGTGCGCCACCACCCGAGGATTTCAGGCCAGAGGACAAAGGAGGACTCAGGTTAATCCCCCCTCCCTCCCTTTTCCACCCTCCATCCACGTCTTTTGGCGTCCCGACGCCTGCCTTGAGGGGGAGGGTTGGAGGACAGAGGGGGCACCCAACAAAGTCACTGGCTTAATCCGACAATTAAAGCGGACATTTCGCAAGTATGGTGGATAGACGGATGGGGGCGCTAGGACCTAGGGTGTCGCTCGAAAACGCGAATAGTTTCGCAAACTCGCAAGCGGCCCCAACCAGGAATTTGCACAAATGCCGATGCCCCCCCTTTCCATGTTGTTGAACCACCCCCACTGTTCTCCGCCAAACCAAACTGCTGTAAAACAACACGCCGTAAATGGCACTTACTCCGCCCTCGCTCCATAATGTGAGTGATGACTTTACTCCCCAGCAGCACTAAAAAAAATTATTCAATAGTTCAGCTCCTCTCTTTTTTAGCGTCCCATTGCGAAAATGAGATGTGTTTGTATGAATTCCAACACTCCCGACATATAGACTTGGCGACCAGTAAAATTGCACACTGGGGAACCATAGAGGAGGGTTTTTTAATTTAATCGAGGAAGTTTTCATTTCAGAGAACGCTGGAGGAAGCCTGGGTTCCCCGCGGGGGAATCTCCGGAAGGAACGGATCAGATCAGAAATCTGAGGGATACGAATTTAATCCTAAGGAGTGGGTGGAGATTGCGTTGCTCTCGACAAAACAACTCCCCTAATAACAAAATCGCAATGTCTGCCCACGCACATTGGGAGGAGAAAACTGCTACTGGAACAGATTTACAGTCCTGCAGTCTGATAACTTACCCCTTGGGGACTGAGTGGCAAAGTTACGCGATATCTTCAGTTGATAAAAATCACACATTAGCTTGATGGTAGCTCCAACTGCTATCTGCTAAACTGCTACATGGACCAGAAACTAAAGTGCACACGTCTCGAGAGCCTGTAAATGGCAACAGTCAATGGTAGTGTTACGTTACTGCAACGCATTCAGTCATTCCGCCCCCGCCCTATTCGCAACAATGTGCATCGTGCAATTGTGAGGGACAGAATGGGGGTCCATAATTTCAACCTGACACGATCCCTTTCGCTCCAGGATTTCGCTAATGCCTGATGGATACAAAGGGAAGCAGAGTCGTTTGTAAGGAGCCTTAAGCTTCCTTTATAATCTAATGGAAAAGCTCTTTCTCTCTCTCACTCTGCAGCTTTAAAACACTTCAGTCCCATCCCTCAAAAAAAGAAAAAAACTCCCCCTCCTACTCTTTCAACAAACTCAACATCGATTCTTACTCCATCTCGATTATTCTTGACCCTTAAGAGTAGGCCCGTACAAATTTCCCTTCCTCTTAATCATTTCACCTTGCAAGTTTGCTTGCGGGTAGAGAGAGCCCGGAACGCCTCATTCTTCTCCATCCTCCCCCACCCGGATAAGCGCATAACAAATATACGACCCGAGTGGAGAAGTTGTCAAGGGGAGGGTTTAATCCCCAAGTTACCTCCTGCAGCACACTCCAATTTAAATAATATAAACACTGCCTCCTATTGGCACAGACGTTGACATCCGATATCACTTATCATCGCTTTAAAAAAAAAAACTCTGGACTCGGTTTACATGGCGTCATAATTTAAAATCTGGTTAATATGCATACTGCAGCCTGATTTCATTAAGCCTGCGGGGTCCTCCCCCGCCGATTTGGCGAGCTGTTCACACACTCGTTCACTTTTCGCCAGCAAAATTTTTTTAAGGAGGGAGAAATCGTGACTCGAAAAGAGTTTAAACGTTGCGCTAAAGCGGCTTGATGATTTCATTTAAGCAAAAGGATGCTGGCCCAACAACAGCGCTTCTGTGTGTATATGTAAAGCCATGCAGAAAATATACCGCAGCAGAGAGGGTAGTGGGGGAGTAAAAAAATTAACATGCTACACTATCCATGGTGACACTAGGCACGCATACATGTCAGGAAAATAGAGGGGGTACTGTACTACATGGCCCGCATCCCCCAGTGGTGCGATCCGGTGTTAGACCTTCCTTTATTGCATCAAATTCATATTTAAACCGGGCCGAGTAATTAAAAATGGCAGTGCAAAAGTTGGGACCTGCGCCGCATTCCTGCAGGGACATTCCTGAAGAAATATTTTTTACAAAACGGCTTGCCAATTATAATAATAGGCGGGTTAAAATTAAATGTTATAAAGAACGTCAACGATATATTTCTGGCACTAGTCCTTTTTTTAAATAAATAAAAAAAAACGAACATGCATTGGTTGAACCCAAGCATAGCTCCAAAATTAAAGTATGATCACAAATAATGCTGCTGTCAAATTTTGACAAGAACGTACAAACTTAAAATGACACATATTATTTTAATATTTTAATTTGTAAGGCCTGTCATTTATGCCATCAACAATCTCACCCCTTCATTTTGAAAAACTACAATTTTGGAACACGTTCTCAAAAAGTGTCATCAGGCATTGTTGCAACTCTTTTTCCCCCCCACAATTTCTTCCCCCAAAAAAGGCTTTTTTTGGCCATCCCATAAAATAAGTGGCAAGCAATATTCCAGCAGAGTCCAGCAATCTGTCCGGCGTCCCAGAATTTAGCGGCCAAGATAGATCATAATAAGAATATGATATCGCCACGTCCTTCGCACGAATTCATATCGCAAAAATGGGGTCCACGTCCCCCCTCCACTCTCCTTTTACCAGCCAAAAAAGTATAAAAAAAGGGGGGGGGGGAAGTAAATTATGTGCGGAAGAGGAAAATTGATCTGGGCAATGGAAGTTTCATAAAGGAAGGAAGGAATTTACAGCCAGACGTTTTTTTTTTTTTGCTGATTTTTTTTGTGTGCAAAAGGTTGGAGAGGGTGGGGGTGGAGTGTCCGAGGGAAATGGACCAAGTCGAGGACCAGCTGTGCGAGAAGGGCAGCATCAAAGTCCGATTGAGAGAGACCATATCGATTATAGGTCCCCCCCCTCTCTCTCTGGAAGCTTTTTTTTATATCAGAAAAAAATTCGGGGGGCGACGGCGACGCCATCTGGAAGCCAAGAGCGTGCCCTATGCTAATCGTCCCGTAATTAGGCAATTGTCGCCCTCGCAGACAGCCATTTACAAGAACTAATTAACCCAGGGGGTGTAGTGGGGGGACGAGCACTTCCCCAAAAAAAAGAGGGCAAGAAAAGCGGGCGTACGTCACGCGAAAACTCTTCATTACAACGTTTCAGGCAGCCAGCAACTCGTCTTGAAACATGACCAAACCTCACACCAACCTCATTTGTCACCCAAACCAACAGCCTCATTTGTCTGGGGGGAAGCCGGGAGGCAACGGCTGTTACGTGTGTGCGTGTGTGTGTCATACATGCAACAATACCGAGGCCCCACACATGGGTTTACCAAATGGGACGCTTTCAGCAGTCACAAGCGGGACAAGCGTTGGATATTAGTTGCATTTTTAAAGCTACTAATCAAGCCTGCAGGTCATTAGTTTAGGCCAGGTTGGAACAACAGGCAATGAACTTTACGGTTGTATATACAAGCTCGACGTGCGAGTTTCTGCAAATATTACATACGGTGTATATAAAAGTGAAATCTGAATCATCATGTACATATAAAAATCCGTTAATTATTACGAAAGAAATCAAAAATTCAGGCGGCAATGTTGTCTCGGCAGCCGGTTTGATAAGAGGATGAAAAATGCAGCAGCCACAGACCACCCTGTATACATGCATTATCCCTCGATGCCAGTCCTCTTCTGAGGTTAATTGGGGGCCGGATTAAATGTAATGAAACGGTTTCGTGATTGAGAATTAGCACCCTTGTTGTTTCCATTTGTCACCCCGCAAGGCCCTCAGGATGGATACCACCTTTGGGAAATCCCGATTTAAACTCATTTGCCTCCCACTCACTCACAGTAGAGTTGAGAGGGGAAAAAAATAGCACGCAATTTCCAGTGTTGCCGACTATAAACCAATACGCACTTTTTTTTTAAAAAAAAAACGAGTGTTACATCCAAGCATTAGCCAGCCAGCAAACCCCACAAAAGACATGGTCGCGTCCGATTTAATTTTCATCCGGGAACCATGCGTTTCACCGGATAATACGAGCGCCACCGGAAGCGCCAAAAGCCGGCCATTTATTGGGGAGGTGTCCCGCCCTGGTGAAAAACAGTTGTCATACGAATGAGCTCATATACATGCGGGGTGTACACAGCACATGTTGCCAGGGGAAAAAAAGGCCCAACATATTTGCCTCTAATAGGATATACACCAAACGGCCCAACTTTTGTCGCTCTAAAGAGTCTCAATTTTTCGGGTGAGTGAGGCCTTTTTTTATACAGGCTCCTATTAGGCCCCCCCTCCCATGCTCGTACCGACCAGTTCAAAATTCGGGAGCCCACTCAATCAATAACTTTTCAGCGGGAGGCTGGGAAATACCTCCACTACGAACAGGAGTCTGGACCGACAGATAAACCCGCGTTACATCAAAAGCAATCTACTGAAATGTACTATAAAAGTCAAAGAAAAAAGTGTAGGCCAAACAGTCGAATATTAGTAATGATATTAATTTGTTGGCGGTTCTGTTATGTACTTTCAACCGGTTTGATTAAACTGACCCGATTTTTTTTTTTTTAGGGCTGCCAAAATTCACGCGAGTTTGAACACGACACACAGCAGTTTCCCCCCAGAAATCGATTACAATTGGCACCACCCACCCATGTCCACACATCCCCCCCGAAAATAAACCGCAGACTATTAAAGCACATAATTCGCGGCCAATTCAAAACCCATCCCTCTTGGCCAGACGACAACTTAAAATTCCAGCATGTACACACCAGCCATTAGTCATCGGATCGGAGCTCAATAGCACCTCGTTTCAATCCAATTGCAGGGAGGTCGAGTAATTCCAAATTAATGGGGGGAGAGGATAAAAACACATTAGGGTTGATACAATTATGCGGCAGGTTTTGAAGCGGAAGGTTGCCCAAAATTCAAGGTACATAGTCTTTCCTACATATTATATAAAAAGGAGAGTCTGTGAGGGGGGAAATGGCGGCGGGGAAACGGCGTGCTCAATTACTGCGATGATTGCCCAATTAGTCCCTCTGCAGCCCTTCCCCCCCTCCCCTTTTTATAAGTCGTTAATGACCGGCAATATGTGCCACCCCACCTCATTCCCATACCCTCCACAGACTCGCACAATGTACTTATCAGACCCCGGGTTCGCGTGCCCGGAAATATTCCCCTCCCTCCCCAAAAAAAGTTCCGATCAGATTTGGCCCCCAGATTTATTAGAAAAGTTTTTTGCATCACCCTATACCCAGCAACTCAGCAATGATCCGGTTGTGTCATGATAAAATTATTGTGGGCAGCCATCCTACCAAACGCGCGTATGATTACAATGATAGGCGGGGTCCAGATGCGGATGCTGAGCTTGATCCCCCAGCAGTGTGTGTTTGAAAATTCTGGTCCAGTACATATCTGTGACTGGGAGCATTAACTGCCGGCTTCACTTCCAATTAAAATGATTCGATTGAGGACATGAAATAAATTCATTTCATTAGAGGGGAACAGAGAGGGCCTGTCTGCTGCTTGCTTCCCCCTTTTCCAATGAGAGTTCTCCAGGATTAATTAAGCAGCCGTTGTATTAGGAGGTGCATAAGGAAGAAGACAAAAAGCGGCTATATGTCTGCCTCTGAGCAAAAAAGCCGTATCTGCCAAGTTACGGCTTTTTTGCTTAAGAACCGTTCAAATTGTATATGTATTTTTTTCAGTTTTCATTATTTGTAGAATTGCGAGATTATAGCCTTCATAGGGCCACCTCCTGAGGGAGGATGGAAGATGTTGGGTGGTGCCTTTCCATCCACGACCTCTTTTCATCAGCAGGCTTTGTGCTGGCTGGCTACGCGCCGTCAGCAGAGGAAATTAAGCCATCCTTCCCTCCACTGCCAGACTCCGCATCTTCAATGTTATCTGGCGTAAGGCAACCCAACCTAGCAACCACCCTCGAAGAATAGAAAGCCCCCCCCTCCCCCCCCCAGATAGTTGCGTTTTTAACCCCCCAACGCGACACTACACTGGAGCTGGCAGTGGCCAACGCACAGCCGGGAAGGATTACTCCAAAAAAGTGCAATATTTTTTTTATTACGTACAACCCAACGAAATCCGCAGCATTGATTCGGTCATTACAAAAAAAAACGCGAATTAGTCCGCAATGAATATTGCATTATCCCTAGGAAGGATCAACTGGGATTGTGGGCCCCTAAGACACACATTTTATGCCGGAATACGCCTGTTTGTCCGCGGTGAGTCATCAGTGGTGCACCATCTGTGTGAGACACACGAATGGGGTCCTTGGTATGGGATTTGGCGTACACAAGTAGCTCAAAACCATAATACATGCAAACAACTTTTCAGCACCAAAATATCATTCCGCCATAAATTATCGCGGGTTTAAAAAGTCACTCTCAAATTGACGGGGGGAAAGGGGGTGTGGTCTAAAAAGGCACATTCCGACTCCTGCCTGACCAGTGTGACGTCAGCAGACCGGTGCACCTGCTTTATTTGGCGGGCTTTCGAATCGAAAGCTCGCCAAGTAAAGCAGGTGAGCAAGTAAAGCAGGTGGTTGGTAATTGGTATGGTCGCCAACAAAGCAAACAAAGCAGCCCGGGTGCGTTCCTGCCTCTGCACCGATCTATTTGGCCACTGTGACGTCAGAGGGCAGTACGATACTGTATAATTAATATGATCTTAGACCAATCATATCTCGAAAACTAATGCGTATTTATTCAAACAATTTTTTTTAATGAGCACGATTTTCTACATGGGTTTGCAAAATGTAGCCTATAGGACACCCTCATTGTATTGAAGGCTATGTGACACACTGTATTTACCAGAAACGATGCTCATGGGGGCCCGAGAACAGAGCGGTATCGAATCGGACGGAATTCCAAATGTTGGGTCTAGAATGGAAAGGGGGGGATTGGAGGCTGCCAACAATGGAGGAGCCAAACTCCACCTGCACAAAAGAGGGCCTCAGACCCTCATGAATACGGAAAGCTTACAACTCCGGAGACAGTGAGATGGTGGGGGTTCCCTTTTCTGACTTCGCACCTGCACAATGGCCCCCTCAATCCCCACCCTCGTTACCTCTTTGTTGTCCAACGTCAACACTCCACCACCACCTCAAAAAAAAAAATACAACGAAAAATGAGTGATAATAAATGTCCCCGAGGGGTTGGCCCCCGCCACTTTTCTTCCCACCCTTTAAATGAGTTCTCTTATTCAAATCGCTGCTTAATGAGCAGTCTCTTCGGGACAACCCCCCGCCACCGCCATGTTTGTCATAATTATGCATATTTTCTTTCTTCATTATGGTAATGGGCGCCTGGTATAATCAGTTTAGTACCGTGTTAGCATCGGATCCTGTGTTTTTTTTATACGCTCCTAAATACTCATTTTTCTCTAATTGTTGCGGGGCTCCTACGTGTATTGCGAGCCATTACGCAAATATCCAATCTCGAGGTTTAGAGGTTTGTTAACCCCTTTGCAGTCGCCCCAGAGGGTACTCAAATAATTTTTTTTACAGTTCTTAATTTGCGCTATAATGTCTTCTTTTTTTCCCCTCCCCCTCAGAATTTCTTTACTACTTGCTTTAGAGGTCGGGAGTGTGCCACGTGCCATATTTCCCATCCTCTTCAAAAGGGGGCGGGCACAGATGTTGGTCCAAAACCAGACTAATTAACTGCCTGAGGAATCGACCCCCGAGAAAGTACGACACGGCTTTACTTTCAAAACGGAGGCACAAACCCGGGCATTATTTATTTATTCATCTCCCGCATTAGCTTCTTGATCGTGTATTCCTGGAAGGAAGTTTCAAAACTTCCTCCCNCCCCTCACATAGAAACTACTGAAGAGGGGGGTAAATTCATTTGGACAAGTTCCTGCGGATTTCTCCTTTCGGCAGCAGCAACTTGTAACATAATTGACCGAAATTAGGCGTAGGAATCGATCCGGACCCCCCTACATTTTTTTATACAGTATGTACTGTACTATATAGAAAGGGACCAGGCACCAGCAGCAGACAAAATAATCGTGCTGCCAATGGCAACAGCGCCCAGTCATAAATTTGATCCGCTCTTTTGTGTCCCCGGAACCCACTAAAAGCCAACTGGAGGACTCTAGTACATTTTCCCAGCCCGGGGGCTTGCTGCTGCAGCCTCTTGAATAAACACAACTTGGTCCAACCCCATCACATGCCCAACGTGCATAAAAAGCCACTGCAATAATCGCCTTAAAGTTGGGCAATTTATTCCGGGGGGTCGTTAGTACTGCTGGGAAAAGAGCGATCGCCGCTAAACTGCTATTTTCCATTTTGTAGAAGAAGAAAAAAAAAACTGAGCGAAGATGTTACGACATAATTCATGCAAGCAGGAAGGAAAATGGAAGGGGGAGGGGGAGAGGATATATCAATTTAGCAGCGCAATCAGGAAACTCCATTACATCTCCCTCCAGGAGCTTCAATAACTTTCCCTAATGACATTTCAACGCCTGGAATCCTAGAGTCTTCCCCCCGTCCCAATTATTGTGGCCCAAGGTTCGCAACATAGATCGATCCGTCCCCGATATATCTGGTCCACTTGTGCTGACCCGCTCGTAAAAACTGCACAGATAAACTGCTGCAAATTTGCAAAATGGCGTCTGTCAGCTTTCACCCCCCTTTCCCCCCCTGGATTTTAATGAAATACGGGGACCGGGGAGGGAAATGGAAGGTCATTCACCACATCTCACTTCCGACTCTTTTCCTAGACAAAATGAGAAAGCGAGAGAAAAGACATGGCTGCCGGTTCGATTTAATATCCAGCAAACTTTTCGAGTGACGTATAGTGGATATCACCAGATGGCAGAAGGAAAAATATATATAATTGAAAGGAGGGGGTTGACAGACTGAAAATTCCGGTCTCCCCCCCTTTTACTCGGGCCGCTTATGACCTTATCAAATTTTGTGAGGGGCGCATCACAGCTTTTATGGTCCCGCTTAATTTCGATAATTAGTGTATAATACGTGCCAGGTAGCCTCATCAATCCGTAATGCAGTATGAACCATCCCGCGAAAATTACCAGCTGACTATTTTATAGACGGAGATGCCTGCACCAGTTTATTTTTTGTGCTGAACAAAGGCAATCTCTTCTGTACAAAACCGCTGCACTTGATGACACTGCTTTACGAGTTCAACAGCAATCCCTTCGCCAGATGGCTCATGTAAGAGGAATGAAGCATAAAAATAATATCACTCGACACAGGTTATGACAATGGCTTTCCAACAACCCCTTCTCCATTACATTCCGCCCCCCTTTGTCTGCTTCCCGCCTTCCCAAAACAGCACTCCTGCCATCTACCGCCCGTATCCAGAACTTGCTCAGAATCTCTCGGAAAGCTCGCGCCCTTAAGCGGCCGCCTCTGGAAACTTCCGAGAAAATTTTTGCTCGTCCAAATATTTTTTTGGGGTCTCTCAGGGCAATTCGTCATTCCGACATGCAAATCCTCCATTAAGCCGCATTAGCCGCGGTCTCAGTGCATTAAACCACATCCAGGCTGAGGTTTTGCCCCAAAATGTCCTCCGAAAATTGGAGCACAAAAAAGGGGGGGGATTGGCACACGCGAGGTTCGCAGAATTTATTTGTTTATGGTCCTTACCTTGAGGCGTTGTAGGGGCTTTCGCATGGCATTTTGGTCTCGGGCTGGTCCCAATCGGTCCAGCTCGTTCTCCATACTCTCTGCGCTGGACTCTACCTCGGACAACCAGGCCAGGAACTTGTCCAGGCTCTTGTCGAAGTGCTGAAGGGAGTTCATGGCCGAGTGCAAGCACTTGCCACGACCCACAATGCTGAAATTTGAATTCAATTATTATTAACTTTAAAAAGTAGAATTTTTGGATGACTTTTTGGTTTCTGGATTAATATTTAACAATTAAATTCAACATGAAGGATGTACCTTGCATGTCGCAAGGCTTCGTGTCAAGTACACACACAAAAACGCAACAGCTTCAAAAATTCATCTCGTGAATTATACAAATCACGCTGTATTTTTATTCGTCCGCTTGTGTCCTGCCTTGTAACCATGCTGTACATGGGAAAAATTCATAACTGGCCGCACGTTTTCAGCTGTCCCAACCCAGCTATTCATGGGCGCAGTGTGTTTGGAGCCCCCCCTGGAATTCTCATTCCCTCCCGTCCCGGTGAGCAATACGTTCATTTGAGACGGAGAGTGTGTCCAGGAATTCAATTAAGGAGTGCAAACCACCCTGCTATGCATAAGCAGGGTGCTAATATACGTGTCTCTGCAGAGGGACACAACCAGGCTCCAAGAAACGACTCCAAGTGCATTTAAGGCCCGATCCGAGCCCCCCCGAGCCCCTTATCGAGCAGTATTCTCCAACGATGATGGCAGTACCAAGCGGCTAATTCGCATGCTAAGAGTCCCCCTAGAAGAAGCTACATGAACTCCGGGCTTTCATTACCCTCCCCTCTTCCCCCTATCCACGGTTTCCTGGCCTGGAAAAGCCCATATTGATTCCTAATGGTTCGTTCTCTAGTTGGAAACACCGTTCAGAGATGGAGCTCACAACGGATTCGCCCGCGGCATCTGGCGGGATTTGGCCGAACTACCTCGATGCGGATGGGCTTAAACGCTTTTCACAAATAGCAGGGTCGATTAAATTATAGTAAATAACAGTTAGGCCTTATCATTTGACTGGTACCGGTTGTTAAAACGTTCCGGAGTTATTCCGTACTAGTTAATTGCTGCTACTATCCGCCATGAAGCCGGCATATATACCAAAAGGACCTGTCGATTGATTCTGTGGCTCCACCCCTTCCGAAATGTCCCAAATGAGTCGAGGCCTAGAATGAATGGCCACCATCGTGCCAGTCACGCAAGAGTCATCATCGTTAGAGGGAGGGGGGAACAGAAGCAGCCGCAGCCATCCAGGGAATGCCCCGTGGTCCTTCCGCACTGCATTCATCTCCGGGACAACGGAGTGTCAAAAGTGTTACTGCCTCGCCTAATTAAAGCCGACAAAAACTGTGATATCATGTTGCGCCAACAATTTTTTTTTTGGGCTGTTCCCAACGCAAAAAACAGAGGAAGTCTGGCCTGGTTCACAGAGTCGTTAGCAGACTGTCAACACGAAACCGGAGGGTGGAATTAACCCATAATCACATTGATTTGGGCCTCTGATCTTCTGTGTAGGCGAACCCATGTCCAAACACGTTACAATAACCAGGCCCACTGTAATATGACACCGGGCCGTGTGTTTTGGAGTTCCGCAATGCAACTGGCCTACAGAGTTAAGAGCTGTGGAAAAATTATCCTAATATTATGTCCCGCTATTTTTAGAGCTGCAAATGGGGAGGTTATAAGCTTGTGGCGTGAACATTTACGACTGGAATTACTCTTGTTTTTTTTATCTCTTAAAAGCCATGTCGAGAGTTGGCACGAATCTGCCCGCACAAGACATTTCGGCCATCCTTTTTATTTGTATTATTCAGTGCAAACTGTCGAAAGGATAACAATGCCCGTAATTACTGGGAAGCATGCCTCAAGTGGCGATAAAACTCGCGACCAAAACGCATCATCGCCATTAACATTCATTATCGTGGTACTCGCAGGGACTCTCGATCACAATTATTTGATAATGCGGTATATATGGAGCGACACTGCAACTAATGCATCAAATGATAGGGTTTTGGTCACAATTATTTGATGTCCATCAATTTGATCTGGTACCAATATCGGCATGAAATTTGATATCCAATCGCCGAATTTAATTTGAGTTAGTTTTTCAATGTGGCTGAATACTGGATTATCCTTTTTTTTGCAAAAAAATTTGAATAGTGATGATTTAACCAGAAAATCGACTTGAACTTTTGACATTGAAAGGAACAATGCCATGCAGGCCAGCAGAAGTCGTAAGTGATTTTTATGACCCCCTGTAAGTTAGGAGGTGAGCGGTCCAAGGTCACAGGCTCATTTGCCCTGGTTTTTATGACCACCCAACGCCCAAATTCTCGAAAGGTCCGCCCCCCCAGGTTTCTGAATCCGCCAGCCTCATAAAGCAGCACGCCACGCCATACTATTGGCTTGTAAAATATTGCCCCGGATTCTTCCTCCCGAATTATTGATAAACTTTAATCGTTGGCTTTCAACTGAAATCAATACCTCTGTGTAGTAGTATTGTAGGGCAACTCCCCCCGTCCTATAGTGTATGGAGTACATGTGCATAATGGGGCCAATGTTACTAGATGAAGCCGGTCAGGGATGGGTGATGATGAATACAGTTTGTGTGTTCTTTCCCCTCTTCTTCAGCACCACATGTGCTCCGTTTTTATCCCCGGAGGTGACGAAAGGTCACGTTTAGGGGAGAATATCTCAAGGGGTGAAGGCTACGAGAGTCCATTTCCCTCTCGCCGCCCACGTTGGGAATATGCAGCAGTCTGGGTATCATCAGATGGAAAGATATACGAAACTTGAAAAATTGGCATCCCTGTTGGTCACCTTCCTCCAACAAATTGTCCAATATGACGTCACCTGTCGAAAGTCAGACATGGCGGCTACCACAGATTGCATTGCTGGGAAAACCCCTATTCGAAATTAGCAATTTCACTTCAACGTAATTGCGAACTTTGCTCTTCCACTCAAAGCAGGGGTACCAATTGGTGGCCGCGCAATAGGCGCCGTAATTATTCCCTCATCCTAATAATTGCCTTACTTCAGGATAATTTGGCCAGTCATTTGGAGTGACCTCGCTTACCGTTTCGCAGCCAGACTTGGCGAAAACAAGTACCTCTCCTTAATGCAAATGTCTTGGCAATCTCTTGTCTGCTGTGGAGAGAGATAACTGACCTGGTGTTGAGGTTGTTGTATCTCTGGTTGATCTGCTCTGTCATTTTCTTGACTTTGCTGGTGTCGTCCTGCTGATAGACGGCAATGAGCTTCTGGGTGAGTTGGTTGAACAGCTCGATCTGGTGCTTGTACTGGTGCAGCTCGGCGTGGAACGACTGCGAATAGGACCAAAATTCAATTCAATTATGCGCCGGAATGCCCGCCATCTCCCGTCGACTTAATTCAGACTCCGACTCGAATCGAGTCTCTCCCTCCCCCTCCAAAAACCCTTGCTCTCAACCCACTCTCAAGAGGTCGTTCTCCAAGCAACTACAGGACTCTGGATGTCCCTTTCTACTGATTCCCTTTCCCCCAACTGACAGGCCAGCCCCCCACAAAACTGGCGCGTCTGAAAATAGCACAGCAGCTGTTTGCAATCGCAGTGATGTCCATTAGCAGTGATTGGCATGTGATTGCTTAATGGGTCAAAAATCACAGCAGCGATTTTGTCACTGCTGGTCTGAAATGACGATTGTTAGGTTTCTCTGATGGAGCTGGATTTTTAAACAATTCAATCGCTGTCCTCAAAAAAGTATGTTTCCCAGCATTTACTGACTGTAGGTTCAAATAGCCAATTTTCCAATCTGTAGACTTACATAGCTCAGAATTGACTTGAAACTACTGCCAAGTATGCAAGAACTGCTACTTATGAACTGGTTTAAAAACTCTCAACTTGGCAGATTCTGCGCCACATCTGGGGTCCTAAACCCTCTGCAGTACCACCACTTTTATTTTTCGTACCCCCCCCCCTCCCCCCAAAAAATTCGCTTAGTGAGGAAGTATCTGGAATTTCAATTTGCATATTTAATGCATGTTAGCCTCCTTCTCATTTGGAAGGCGGTTCTAAGGCAGATGTGAAATAAGAGCCATCCAGCGGAGGGATTTTCTGGTCTCTTCCTGTTCGGGTCGGATTCTCATCACTCAGCTCTCATAAATCAGGGGGGCTGCAAGTAAGTACTTCTTCAGTGGCCACCGTCACGCCTCACTAATGTGTCTCATCTTTCCCCCTCCTACCTCCCCCATCCATGGATGGAAACAAGGAAGGAGAGAGGTAGGGTCACATCTCGTGAGAGGAATATTGATAAGTCCTCGACCCCCAAGGCCTGCCATTATAGGCTTCCCCTGGAAAGACATTGAGGCCTATAAGCCGGCAGAGGCACGTGGAGCGATGTTAATGGGACCGACATCACCTTTTGCAGAGGCTCCGACAAGGATTTGGGCTCGGGGAATGCTCCAACTCGTACCTGCTAAGCCTGCACTTTGCACGGGAGAGAACTTGACAACCGAAGTTGCTCTCAACTGCTGTACATGGAAGGCCTCGTCGCATTTTGTTAGGGAACCATTCCAAACTCCTAAACTCCGAAGCCTATAATATGTTCCACCATGTATTTTTCAGTTGTCAGCTAACTGCAGCTTATATTACGAGCAATTGCCGGTACAGGACAGTGCTTAAAATTAGCTAAACGAAATTGCAATGCGGTAAGCAAAATCTGGTGACTTGCCTCGATTCGTGACTGGGATTCTTCCGCGTCATCAGCTAAAATTTTAGCTTCACATGCAATATCCAATTAGGAAATTGGAGCCTACTATCTGAGCAAGATCACGTCATTATTAGCATAACAATGCGTCTGCCTTCAAGATTTCGCAATAACTCAAAAATTGAAACCTGGCTGGCATTATCTTAATGGTTTCTTATTGGATCTGACAAACTAGCGATAATCTTTCTTATTAATTCCGACAGATTCCGGTTCGATAAAAAGGTTTGTCAGAAGATGAGCTACCTTCTCCGGGATTGAATCCGTCCGTCTGCCCCCATAGTGAACATTAGTCATCAAGACCAACCGCAGCTACGGAAATGGGCCAAACAGCAGATTCTGTGGTCCCATGAGAATGAAGGAAGAGGAAAGAAGAAAATGAGGGCGTTGCAAGGCCGCAGCTGCAGTGATCCGAACCAGCATCCGATCCATCCTCTCCTCCCCCCTCCATACCATCTCGAGACTTCGATTCCAAATGAAAGTAGGTCTTATGTGGAAGGGGCGGGGGACTTCAATTTCATCCTCTATGGTCTGACGGCGAGCATGGCAGCAAATTACATTTCCCACATTGAAAAAACTGCGAGCATCTTCTCTTGTCTGAAGGAGAAGAAGAAGAAGGGAAAAAAATGAGGTTTTGCCAACACATTTTCCTCCATTTTTAAATCATTCCGCCCCGCCTTCTTTCCAGATGGCGAAGGAAAATGTGCCGGGATGCAAGCCAATTTACCAAACTTTTGTTGCAAGTGCGTAATTGGGATGCTTTTTCATGACCCGCACTAAAATATTTTGAGTGGCTTTAGGCAAACAATGTTGAAGTCGACTTGGGACCTTTTTGTAAGAAAATGTGTCGCTCTGCTCTCTCAATTACTATGAAGCAATTTTTGGCTCACTTTCACTGCGCAATGGAATTGCTGAATGGGCAATTCAGCAATACTTGGGCTGTGCAAATATCGAGAGAAGCACTTTTCTAAATTGTGTTGAATAATTTTCAGTGGTTCTACACTTTTAAGCCATTCCTTTTGACTTGAAATTTTCTCCCAGTTGCCTCGATCAAGGCTATTCTCAGAGCAATTTTTGGGTAAAATATTTACCGAAACGGAGGGAAAATTACTTGAAATTGAAAGGCAAATTTAACCTGCAAAAGCATTGCATGCTATTTCATGTGGAAATTATTATTTAACCAAAAATAACTAAAAATAACTTACGTTACAGAGTGGAAAGATAAACTACAGAGAGTTTCATCTTAAAATACCAACATATGAATATTTCACATCCAAAACTCATACAAACTGTACAGTTGAGCTCATTTCCCTCCTTCAAAGGATTGAAAATACACGGTTATTTTGCTGGCTATGTTTGCTTTTATATTGCAGGACTTCAGTCTGATTTTCTATGTGCGAGTGATACTTGCTCCATTTGCATAATTGCCTATTAAGTTCACTCCACATTTCAATGGAAATTAACCCTGGGAGAACTTCCTAAAATCACTGAACTTATTCGAGAAGAACAACGATCATTTTTTTTAAACCTTTTGAGTGCACGGAATAATCGGAGTAATGACCCTTCCTGCACGCAATTCAGGTCACTCATGAATTAATACACTTGCACTGCTCCCACGGCATAACAGGCTGAGGCAAGGAGCAGAAATTATCGTAATGGTTACGCCGATTTATAAATTATTACATTAATAATGTCTAAGCCGCCACTCACCCTGCAGTTACACGAGCAACTAAATTATGCCAGATCCTCCTCTACAGGCTGGCAGCAGATTCGAAAATGTGTCAACAGCTCCCATGTTACTTCATCTGCTCAACAGCCTCCCCAGATTAATTGTGCACTGTATGAACAAAATGCAGTGGGCATTGAATTTATCAATGATAATGTGTAATTTAAGTCCAATTTCTATTTCTTTTTAGCTCCACAATTGGCTGATGGAATCCGACATAACAGTTCGCGCCTTCTACACAGCCAAATAAAGAAAGGTGTTTACCGCATAGGTAAGTCCTGGCACAACCTCCAGAGACCTGTTCGCATTGTGCTTCAAGGGAGCGGAAAAAGAGGTTCAGGAAGGTTCAATCAGAAGGACAAGAGTGGAAGGAGTGGGTGAATCCAACCAACATCGATTATTCCTCTCTCTCTCTCTTTTTATTTTCCTTCCGAAAAAAAAAGTAGGCACGGCTTGGTTTATGGGCGGCTATATATGATCCTGCAACCCAACTTCCATCCCCATCATCTATGGGGACGTTTGGAATTCACTATCCCCCCCCCCCTACCTCTATACCCCTCCCTTTGCCCTCAAACCAAAACCCCTCGACCCCACCTCCCATGGGCTTCAAAATCGCGCTTTTTGTGGGAATGAAGCCAAGCGTATTGACTGTAGGGCTCAAAAAATGGACTCGCTCTATGGCTGAGAAGTACGTATAACCAGAGGCAACAGCCAGAGAGAGAGAGGGAAAAAAAAATATATATATATATATATATATATATATATATATATATATATATATATATATATATATATATATAAAGAGGCCGCAATACGATATTGGAACCTTCAGTTCAATCTGAATTGGCATTTATGGCTCTTGTCGTCTCTCCTAGTTGAATCCTAATTAATCGCTCTGAATCCCTCTAGTTCACAACGGAGTTTCTGACTGAGTTGCTCCGGTCGTCTCGTCGAAGTCTAGACTTGGGTAGCAGACCTCGTTAACTCACTGGAGGCTTGCATTACTATTTGGTGTTCTAAGATCCCTTTCACTGTGGTTGATTCACCGGTTAGTGCAGTAACAATACAGGCCCAATTAGCCAACTGGTTGAGCCCATTTACAATACAGGTCTTGGAGATTACGAAACTCTAGTACAGACCGTTTCAATTTCATAGTAGCTTACAGTAGACTACAGTTGACTGCGACACACGACATGCGACATACGACATCGTATCTTCAAACATTTCATTATCAAGACGTCCACGTAATAATCGCTGAATGCGGAAAAATCTGGAGCAGTTGTCGGACGATGACTTCAGATCGTCCTGAATGTGCAGGAACTCCAGACATGTCAGTTCCATAAAACGTATTTCATGACTAGACGTCCCAAGCAGTGCCAACTGCCAACTTTTGACTCTTCCGGAGAAGAAAGAAAAAAAGGCCTCGGCTCTCCGACACGTCAATTGGCAATTTATCTAGCAAGCCCTCACGCAAGGACAGTAGCCTAGATACTAATTAGCTTCCACTGGGACTCGGATTGCCAATCACTGCTCCACAACCTCATCTTATAGGGAACACCTCGTACACGGCTGGACATTCCTTGGAAGTTTTCCGACAGTGCCTAGTTTTGAATACTTTTGATAATATGTCCAGTTGCTTCAACTAGAACTGACCTTCTGCTCCCTGAGCTGCACTTCTAGGACGTCAGCGGTGTGTCCGACCAGGCCCATCCTGTCCAGCCTGGCCTCCATGCGTCCCAGCCAAGCTTCCACCTCCACCCGCTTGGCTTCGTAGCGCTGGCTGTCGGCCAACATGGCGTCCAGCTCCGTCTTCCGGGCCATCACCTTTGCGTTCGTGTCCTCCCAGTGCTCCCGCAGCTTGGTGACTGCCGGAAACACACAAAAGAAAAGGTTCAAAGACATCTCTCTCGGTACATTTGCACCACCCCACATGAAAAAAGGAAAGGGGGAACAAATCCTAGCTCGCGACACTTGGCAGCCGCCACCATCTTTCTTCCTAGGTCCCCCCTCTCACAAAAGCCTACTTTCCGATTCAGCATTTGCATCGCCAACGAGTCTGATAAGCACACCTGCTTTGCATGACAAACTTGCCTCCCCTTCTTATTCCTCCCCGTCCATATACCCAGAGCAAATCCTTTCCTCCAGCACCAAGGTGCATCACCATATCAGATTAGGGCTTCTAACTGGCCTGCAATTGATGGCATGCATTGCATTACAAGCAGTGTACCGAGCCATACCCTTTTTTAAATTCAATCGCATGCTGGCGGAGTGCGGCTGAGGAGGGACATTTGTCTGAGTGGACTCGGGGCAGAAGATAGCAGTTAAACCCCCCCCCCCACCCAGTCTGAATTTTTCAAGGGGCTACCAAAAATAGCCCGCAAATTATCCCTGCTCCGCTGAATAATTGGGCAGATGTCTACTCCATCAAGCGGGGTTGGCCCAGGGGCGAGTCATCTTGCTGCCTCCGCGCAAAAATTTCGTGTAAAATATCCTCAGGCTGTTCCCTTCCAAAAAAAAGGGCGGATTAATAAGAAAAAGGGTGCTCTGCAAGCAAGAAAGAGGCAAAATAATGTATTGCGTTTGCTACTGCTGGCTCTTCACCTTCGCTGCCGCACCTCGGTTAATTATGCAAATGAAGCCCTCAAGTGCCAGAAGGGGGAGGGAGTCCACCATCCACTTAGAAACCCATGAATACTTCATTGCTGCGGAGCAAATTCTCTTAGAAGATGGATCACTCAGACAGACGCACCCGAAGAAAAAAAAAATACAAACCACATGCAAATTCCGGATTCCTCAGCCACAATTTCAGACCCTCAACTAAAATTACAAATTTTAAGGCGCAATTGGTGGATCCGGATGCTGCAGATTTTTTTCCCTGCACTCTGCATGAATTATCCGACGAGGTATCTCCATTACGAAATAACCAGAATTGTGCATGCACACACATACAACGCTGCGAGCCCGGTGTGTCCGACTCCATAAAAACCGCCGATTTTAATTAGATTACATGCCTCCTGCCTGACACAAACCTGCACACGTTCCCTGGCCTGTCATGAATAAAACCAGTACCAAGCTCCCATCCCCCCCAGAAAACTCCATAAAAATTGAAACTGGAAAAAAAAAATCCGTGCCAAATATTGGGGAGTACAAGCCGGGGCCTAGGCAAGGTAATGAAGCGAGTTTTGCGGAAAACTGGGCGCCACTAATTGGAGCCTCCCAATCTGCAGCTTGAGCATCCCATCAAAATTTAGGGAGGGGCCCAAAACCGGGATGATTTTCCTCTCTCGTAAGACCCCCCCCCCCCCCCCAAATGATGATGCCACAGTGGGCCACGCCTCGTCCCATTATTTTACGACCTTCCCCATCTTCCCACCTCAGTCCGTATTGATCAGCAATTAGCCTTCCTTAATTCCGTGCCTATCATAATTTGGGGACTGGTTAGGAGGGGGGGAGCTAAGGCCATCCCCCCCTCCTGGTTTTTTTTTTGGGGGGGGCGAATTAATCCGGGTTGTCAGGTGAGGGGCGGGTTTGGATTTGGGCTGTGGCTTGGCTGGCAGATATGAGTCGCTTGATTGAGTTATGTGGATGGGAGGACAACAACAGGTCTTACGAAAGGTGACAGTTTGGGTGACACAGGGGACAAAACAGGCAATAACACCACCGTTTTACCATATTATTGGAAGGCTCCAAAAAGCTGGTCCAACTTTTCACATTTTAAATAATGAACTATATAGAAAAGCACTCGCTATGCTCGATTTTTTTCTAGGCCTGCGGCCTGCGGTGTTGGAGTACATATTCCCCCATCTGTTGGGTATCCTAGAATGCACTTCAGAACTTCCAAATTTTCAAGTTTCCATCGGTATGAGCAAGAGCTAATAACTGAGAGCATGTGACAAGTCCTCTGCCGTGACTGAACCTCTGATGGACCAGGGAAGTGTTGAGATTAGTTTCCCTCTGGCGCGACTAGGCCGAACCAAGAAGGGAACCTTTGTCCCTCCCAGAGGCGTGGCTTCTTCAGGGGGTCAACTCTTTCTGTTCCTCATTTATCACCTTGGGTTGGGGTGGGTGCGAAGAAAGGCCCCAGGGCTCCTGGACTTTGACCCCCCCCTGCCCAGAATGGTAGGCCCACGGAGTCACCAGGCATGTCAAAAGTAGATCTAGCATGATAACTTCAACAAGTTTTCTTAATATACACATGGGTTTCCGTGGGCCTGTTTGTGACATGCCTGCTGGTACGAATCGAGTATGAAAAGATAGGTTTTCGACACCTTAGAATTCATATTTGCCGTCAAAAATGGAAAAAGGTGCGTCCTTAAAAATTTCTGCGGATTATTTTAAAAGGTTCATTCCGTACCTGTGATAAGCCCGAGGATGATAGATTAGGAAGGGAGTCTGACTCCGTGGGATGGGGTCAGAT
>JYFJ02000499.1:0-126849 GCA_000934665.2 Catajapyx aquilonaris
GCCTGAAACACAGAGGCCGGCAAGTTCTGCCTGAGTGTGCGGCAAGCCTTTGGTGGGAAGGTTTACTCTCCCGTAGGCTTCGTTTCTACCTGAGAGAATAATCATCCGGTGCGTGTTTCGCGTGAGGTCCCTTAAACTTTGGGAGGGACTGACAAAGTGCGGATTCTTGTGAATTTATTTATTTATTTATTTATTTATTTCGGATTCGTCCATATCTCCACCTTGCGCCCCCCCGGATTTTTTTTTTTTTCCCTCTCTCGGTTTTTTTTATAGTTTTTACCCCCACGAACTTCACTAATATGAAGATATCGCTGATCTGGACTGCGGGGATCTTGATCTCTATTTGCATTCTGCAAGGATTAACACTTGTGCACAGTAAGTAGACATGTGTAGCCTTGGGTAATCCGGTTTCATTTGACGTGCCACGTGAAACTTAGCCTCTGTGATCGGACCACCAGAAATTTTTTGGGGGTGTTTGGGTCATTTAACCATTGCGGAAGACATGGGGTTATTCACTCGATCGGCTGTTATTTAAAATTGCAATTAACAGGATATAATTCCGGAGCTGATTCAGGCGGAATCGGGAATAGTGATTGTCAACAATGTGACTGACAGTTACATGGAAGTGACGCCAATACCCTAGTTCCATTAACCGCGCGTCTATACATATGCAAATAGGCAAATTGAACAAACCCCTACAGAATAGGGGCGCAAGTCCAAGGTAATAAGCATGGAGTTGAAGTGCACCTGTTTGTGCAATTTGGCATTGTTGGGATGCGCTCATTTCAGTCTCCTATATTCTGACTATATGAAGTATCTTCCGAATGAAAAAAATATATATTGCAATTTTTCGACACATTGATTGTCGATGCGGCGGGCGCAAATTTTTGAATGCGGCTTAAGATTCCGCATTTGCAGCCTACACCTTGTAAAATTTTGGCAATTAATTTCCGGTGGTTTCTAAAGATGTCAGGGGTTATAGTCGCGTGGCTTTGGAAACTAGGTAGTCTTCAGAGGCTACCAATTCCCGTTAATTTATGCAGAGCTGGCTGGGGAGCAGTAGTGGTAACGTGTAAAAGGGAAGGCCGACTCCATTGGGATTATGCAGTAAAATGCCGCATGGCATTATGGGTAGTGTGGACCCAAGTCTGGAAAAAAAGAGAGGGGGGATGCCCTTCAAATAATACAAAAAAAGGAGAGATGGGGGCGCTTAACTATGCAGAGTTGATCCCCTTTGAGAGAAGCTGGGTCCAGTCTGTTGCATCCTAAATGAAGGATTTTGTATTCGGACCCCCTCCCCAAATGATTTGTATCGGGATTGGTCGTCGGAATGGTCCAATCGAATTTTGCGCAATTAATAATACTTTTGTGGTTCTCCTGCCGGGAGAATAACAGATGATGAGGGAGCATCGGGGGCGAAGGCTGTGGAGCACCAATATTGATTTTAATTAGGGTTAGTTAATATTGCATTATATGTTTGCCGGTGTTGATGCTTTTAACATGCAGACAGAACAAACCCGATGGCTAATGCGCCACGTCGTTTTTTTTTCACAACCTCGACCATCGCATCGGTAACGCGTTTTTGGAAAATGCATCCCATGTTTATTTCGCTCTGAAAAAGGGGCAATATGACAGGTGGAAATAGGACCACTGCACATTGCGTGAGGTCTAGTTAAATAGAAGGATAATCCATCAAGATATGAGTAATGCTTAGCAGAAAATTCTTCAGCAGTTGGAAGTGCAATTGCTATATACTTTAATTTTGAAGATTTTTTAAAAATATAGAGATGCCCGGATTCTATTCCGATTATAGTTTTTATCGGAGCGTAACTACATGCCGGGGTGGTTGGGGAGGAGTGGAAGGGGGTTCAAGGACGTCTGACGCGCTTTGAGATGTTCCTCTTCATTGAAGCCTTAAGGTCATCTGTAGATGGTGACCCTACGTCTGTCTCTTTCCCGTCGGATGTTCGCCCCGGAGGCGTCTCTCATATCTGTCATACAATCGTTGTTCAAAGGCAGCATTTTTTTTTGACTGAAAACCCTTAGCCGTTAGGTCAACATCTCGTGATGAGACCAAGTCTCCCAAAAATGCCGATAATTTGCGAGCCACCGTGAGAAATTGGCATTTTTATAGGCGGAAATATCGATTTAGCACATCTACGTCTTTGCAGATACGTATACTGTATTTTAATTTATGATATCCCCAGCTATTTGTTTTTACGCAAAGTAATTATTAGCCTGGTGCAATACGGCCTTGGTTGCTGCTTTGGAGGAAAAAAAAATCAATGCAATTCTCTAGGCGGTTACGTTAATGTTGTGAGGCTGTCATGTCCGTTATTTGGGAAATCAACGCTGCAACATTTTTCACCGCATCTCTCTGTGCAAGAGTAATTGGCTGAAACTTCCGAGCTGTTATAACGCAGGACGACAACTGATGTAGTACATATCTGACAAGATATTGTTTGCGAATAATGGAAAGTGCTTGCCAACAACTACTTTAAATGGCAGTTCAGTCACACCTCGACTTCTTGTGCCATTGGAATACATTACATGAGTCACAAGTTAATACTAGTGTGTTGTAATTCGACATAGTCCCCCAACTCCACAGGATAGAATATACCAGCAGTACAGCTTCCGGCACGTACATTAGTTGGCAGATAATCGATGATACAAGTTACACATTTTAATATCGGATGTCACCAGCTCGGTGCTTTTATGAGTGGCAGTAAATGTCAAAAGTTGTTGACGTTTCGTTTTATACGTGAAAAAAAACCTCTTCCACCGAGAGCTGGCTGAAAGTGCTGAATCAGCGTTGCCACCACCGGGTATTTATTCCATGGAGCAACCGGATACTTCCTGCTGCACAGGCTCCAGCTCTTCTTGCAACCCGAGACAATAGATTGGTGGTGCGATGCTGTGGCCTTGCAACAATCCCAGGCGTCTGGGTGTTCGGAAGCAGCGCATTAGTTGTGGCCACCAAAGCAAATGAACTGCAGACATGATTATCATTAAACTCGAGCCATCCTTCTAGCTCCTTCCCCCATCCCCCTCCCCCAACTCCTCCAAGACTCTGGCGGCTTTTCTGCTGAGACGACTTCCAAGTCCTGGAGGGAATAAATTTACTGATACCCCGCCCCTATATAAAACTTTCATCTACTTCCTGAACCTCTGCTGTGCCTTCCCTGCAGAGATGCTTTTTCTGGATGTTGCCAACTGTGAGAGGGGAAAAGGAATGAAAGTAATGAGGGATACTCTGTCCACATGCAAGAGCACTCAAAACGCCATCTATATTTAATCCGACTGAAATATGAAAGTGTAAATTTAGTGCAATGTGCGCTCAATGATTCATGCTTCAGTGTCCCGAATTTTAGATATTTTTTTTCCTCCTTCATGGCGAGGTACCGTACGAGGGGGAGGCTTGTAATTTTTTTATGCCTCATGAGAGATACGAGTCAAGTGTAAGGAATTATGAATGAAATGTGAATTGTATAACAGGCTTTTTTTTGCTTCCATTTATGTCCTCGTAGGTTCCTCGTCTAGCCAGTTTGAGATAGGGTTTTTCGTTAGACGAGGTTATAGGTAATCGATAGTAATAGTCTCCTATATCGTGTCACATTTGGCCCAAGTGACGAATGGATGGATGTACAAGGAGATCCATCGAATCCCTTAAAACCAATATGAAGGGCTAATGCAAATCCAAGTGCGCCTCTATATTGAATCATTGAATTCAGAATATTCACAGCACCTGTCTTTTTATAACTGTCAATTGCAAGTTTGACTTAACTTTTGATCAAACCTAGCTGTTGCTCCTACAAAAATATATATCATGCTGTACTTGTAACCTACCTTGCAATATAAGTACTGTCAGTTAACGTACAAATTCAATGGCTGGTATTGCATCAGAGCGTGTTCCAATATTTCTTTGACCATCACCGCTCTGTGTACAGGGCAATCTGACCATGTTTGTCCGGAACAAAATCCGGGAGATTGGCATTATATCCCGCAATTTTCGGAGCAGCAAAGTATACCTTCTTTCTGGCCGAGTTTGGAGAAGGGCTTCCGGAGGCCTTAGAGCCTCCTCCTGGGCCCCGAAGGAAAAGGTATGGAGAGCCTATGCGTTAAAAGGTAATGCATACCAACGAAGGCAGAGTCTGCGAAAATGACTGGGAGAAGCCCCACCCTTCTTTTTTCCTCCGATATCCCCAAGCCCAGGCATCAAGTACACGGGTTTCAAAATGAGAAAGTGCGAAGGGGGAAGCCTGCCATTTTTTCTATCATTTCTTCTTCCTTTTCATCTCCATCATTTTCTTTTTCCGGTGCTTCTGGTGGGGACGTCGGGAGGCAGTTCATATATGGATTTCACATTTCCCGCGAAAAGGAGGGGTTGTTTGCAATAGTCTGGCTGTAAAACGGTCAAATGATGCTGCAGGGCTTGCCTGTTAAAAGTTTGGGTGAAGGACTCTTCTCGTCATTGATGGATTTCCAATTTTCCCCACTGCATCGATTCCGCACTACTTCCCCCCGAAAACCTCCCACAGATTTTTTTCTTCTTTCTTCCACCATTCGCCTTCTCTGTCTTACGCTTTTTTTTTACCCTTCCCTTCTCACCACCTAGGACATAAAGCTTCGCAGATATTGTAAATAGCAGGGATTCTCCGAGGCGAAGTGTCATCAGGAAGAAGCATGGGGTCCTTCGGAAACGGAATGGTATATAGGATGTAGTTTGCACTTCTGGGAAAAAGTACATCATCATTATCATCATCATTTGGCACATCCTGCAAGGAGCTGAGTGGCTCATTAATTGCGCTAATTGAAAAATAGGCTCTTACGGGTGTTATGTGATCGTGACATTGAGGAATGGCGGTCCACTTCGCTAAAAGTATAATCCTGTCTTGAATCACACACGCCGGGAATAGAAATATGACAATGAAAACAATGCAAAATTACTGAGAACTTTTTTAATTGGCTTTCCAGAAAAACTCAGGTTTTTGCTATTTATTAACTAATATTATACGTCGTCACCTTATCACCAGTAACATTCCAGATATTGATTCGTTGATATTTATTACCGATATCTGGATAAAGCCATCATTGCAGTTTGTTGCGTGATAATTACTCGAATTTGAAGTTTGAGCTATAAAATTTGACGTTGATGCAGTCTTATTAAACGTAAATTGACAATTTGTATTGACGTTAATGTTGTATGTAGCCGCCAACGATGCGTGTGAATCATGCAATTGCAGTGTGTGCAATAGTGTCACATGGCGTGTCGAGATGACAATCAGAACCGCGTTAAATCTGTGACAAAATGTCAAAATGAGTTATTCCCACGACGATGAAAATTGGACAACAAAATATAACTCACAGTGCTGATAATTTTGGCGCAATTGCGTCGAGTTTCACGCATTGTTGACTTTTGACTTTAACATTAACCGCTTCTGCTGCTTTTTTTTGTCTGCCTGAAGGCATCAGTTTCACAGGCATCGTTTTAACATCGTCGGCGTAAATACTTCATCGACTGCCGACATCGATGGTAGCCCATCGGAATGAAACTTTGATCGCGTGGCATCTATACCTGGAGGACGTGAAATTCAGTTCTCTCGCCTTTCCCACTCTTGTTGTTTTGGTTTTCAAGTGTTGCTTTCTCTGTCCTCAGGCGTACCCTGCTCGACGCACCAATTCGAATGCGGCAACGCACGCTGCATCCCCATCTCTTGGACCTGCGACGCGGAAAATGACTGCGGGGACAACTCGGACGAGACCATACCGGAGTGTGAAGGTAAAGTTACATCTTCTATATATTTTTTTTCTCTCTTTCCTTGAAGCCTCAACCTCTGGGACTTTTCTGACCAAACTAGTGCAAATTGGTGACGGAGACAAAAAAAAAAGAGATAGGATTATCAATCCTACTTTGGAGGGGGTGGTCTTCGTTCATGATTGAACACGTCTAACGATACGTGGCATGCGATTTTGTCGCAACATTTGAAGGGCTTGGGCGTCCCCCGGTCCGGGCTGCCAAATTGAGTTATTGAGGCTGGCAGGATTCTTGCTGAATATGCTGTAAATTCATGCGTTGGATGATGTATTCATATACATATTTTGATTGGTATGACGCCGTCACTAATTTGCTGGCGTTGGATGCGGCCAATGAAACAAGTGAAATTCATAAATAATAATTTAGGCGGATATTTGAATACCATGAAATGAATACTAAGCCTGTAACCTAGTCATACCTGAATGTAAATTTAGAGCGACGCAGGTGTTAGTCAAAGCTAAATGCAAATATTGTACTGCGGTGTAAAAATATGCAACATTTTCAGTAAGTCGTTTGCTTAGAAATATGCGCGGAAATGCACCATTATAACACGCATGTTTTTGGGCTGAAATGATGATTATTACTGTGACATTTTTTTTTCCGTGCCCTGCAAATGTTCTCCATTTGTTACACTTTCTTGCCGACTGGTTCGTTCGTTATTCTGCAAAAACGTGAAAACAGTCGCCCAATAGAAAAATCCGCCCCTTTTGACAAACGTGCGAGATTTGCAGATTTTTTTTTTCTTATAGCGTATGACGGGAAAGCCCTTTGCAACAGATTGCACGTGATACATTCAGTGAAAAGCGCTGACCCTAAACTGTCATTTGAAAATGGCTGCTATTTACTTCACACGGTGTTGTAAAAGAGCGAGCTAGAAAATCGAAAAAATTCATCACCTTTTTTTTTTCTTCTTCGTATTTCCTTGATTTTTTTCTATACTTTTTTTTCTGTAGCCCTCTCCCTGTGACAAGTTGAGGATTTTCATCTTTGTCCCAGTTGGGCCACGACAGGCCGATTCATCTTGGTTAAGGAATTTTGATGAGAACTTAACCAAGCTCTGTGTGCGGAATTGTGAAAAGCAGCAGGTCGTCACCTGAGAGCCTGGCCGGAAGGAAGGGGGAGGGGGGGGGGGAACTGAAAAGAAATAGAGATGTTTGTGTGTGCGAGACCAAAAATATAGCAAGAAAAAGTTTTTGTAACGAACACGGAAGTTTGGTATTAGCGCCATAAATTTCGATAAGCCAGGTCCAGTAGTGTTGTGTGCGCCTTGCTGATATCCTGGGCTGACATTACCGCCTGAAGGTAAATGCTTAATTCCCGCTTTGTTTTGATCGCGTGCGTGTTAATGCGAAGAACGCAAGAATGGCGGGGCTCAACGGGGGAATAGAAAAAAAAGAGGGGTGATTGGATGTGCTGGTTTGCCTTCAATGAGATGCCATGGTGCGCAGCATTAATTCGTGGAAAGTTGATGCTGCATCACGAAGGGTCCCAAGTTATTCGGAAGAGGTCGTCTTATTCTCAGAAACAAGTACCCGCATCGAGGCCTCTCTGCGCAGTACGCACAACGCTATGCGCAGTACGCACAACGCTATGCGCAGTACGATTTGCGCATGCCTACTGCGCACGGGCATTTGGACAAACAGCCGATTGTTCCGGATTTTTTTTTTTTTGAGTGGAATTGTAGCAAATTGATTAAATGGGCACGTAATCGTCGATTACGAATTGATGAAGCCGTGTGATAGGGTTGATTAGGGAATAGACCGCCGTAATTTGAGCCGTAAAATTGAGGACCGTGAGTGTAAACTTGTGGAGGGGGCAGAGCCCGTTATAGCAAATTGCATGTTATGAAATTAAAACGTTGATTTTGATAAGCATAAAACGGCAAGTTAGCAAAGGTTCGAACAAACATTATTATGGCAAAGCATTGGGGAAGTTTAGTGCTGATTTTAGAATGATGAAATATTTTTATTGGCTGCACCAACTGGGAGGGCCGTAAAACTATTTATAGAGTCGTTTTAAACCGGTCAAAAGTTATTTATACGTACCGGATAATTATGCATAATTTGCAAGATGCACTCGAGGCAACCTCGCTCCTGTGACTGTATATAGTTAATTCGCGAAACCCCCGAACTTTGGATAGCGGTTAAATTTTAAAAGTTGGTGTTTGCGAATACTCACTCTCCTGTCTGGTTTCATAACTCAAACTGGCGACAGGCTCTCAAAAATTAATCCAAGAAGGACCACGCCAGCATTAACTTTGCAATCGGACCCCCGCGCATTATTGAAGCGGGGAATAAAAATTACCAGCTGTAAAAGCTTCCGGAGACGGCCCCCGGACGCAATAAAATCGTCATTTAAGAGCAGCCATTATGGCCGAAGTCTTCCCCGAAATTCTCCCTTCTTTTGTCAACTTGGCGGATGAGAGATGCTGACTTGTACCCAACATAATCCTGACCTAATCTGGAACTTGACAAGTGAGCCCGTAACTTACTCGACTAGGCGCAATCAAATTAAGCAGAATTTAACGTCGGGTGAGGAGCAGTTACTCGCGAAAATTGTAGCCGTGCAGTGCAGTATAATATGGGCAGGCTTTATGTCACCCGAGTGTTAACTTGAACGGCCAAACAGTTATTGCGCCCCCAAAACAACACCGACGCTTCCAGGATTTCGCCGATAAAATTTGCACATAAGGCGAATCTGTGTTGTCAAACCCTTGTTGTAACACATGTTTTGTCGTCGAATGATGACCATAAAAAGCGGAGGTACACGTGCGTTTTAAATTATATTCAGGATGTCGTGTTGCAATGGGCTGATCGTCACAATTTTTTGCATGAAATGCCCTCAAGGCATAAAGGGATCGTTTTGACCTCATATTAAACGAGCTAGCACAAAACAAAAAAATGCAAGGTCGCTCAGCTTGGAAGGAAGAAGCCGGAATATCTTGCGGTACTCCGTGTTTATGAATCGAATGTGTGAGATTTTCAGCAAAGAATAAGGCAACATAGTTGAAGAACGAGGAATTTCTTGGGAGAAGAAGGGAAATTGGAAAATAAGCAAATAAGGGGCAGAAGTCTGCAGAAGAATCCCAGGAATGATATTGAATCTTCGTGACCCAGTTATCTCATTCCCTCAAGCATTGTATGAAATGCGGGCCACCTCTCGAACGAAAACACACTGCGGTACTTGTTACGTAACTGACAAAGTGGATGAAGGAAAAAAAGAGAGGATCTGTCCTGTAATTTCAGCACGAGGAAGAAGAAGAACCCTTAATATGAAAAAAAGGGAACAAGAAGAAGAAGAAGAAAAAAAAATGAGAGGATCGTGGCCACCGGAAAGAACTGGCTGCCAAGTTCGTCGCAGACCTAACCAACGACGCTAACTAGCAGTAATTCAACGATTCCTCTCTTGGGGGAAGGTATAATTAGGTTTCCCGACGCGTTCGAAGGCCAAGAGGAGTAGTTACACAATCGCTGTAATGAAACTAAATCGGAGTCTAATCTGTATCCGAATCCTCCGCATTATTCAAGGACTTGTGATGTTCTGAAAATTGAATCACGAGATATTGCAACAGGGAGTAAGAGTGATGCACCATCATCCTATGGATGCTGCTTTTTTATAGGCAGTTGGCTAGATAATTGCAATTACACGCAATTCTTGTAATTAGCATCGGGCGAGTTTAAACCACCAAGCGATGTACAGTATAATGAGAGGAGATATCTCAAGTGATGCATAACTGTTGGAATTTTTCTCGGAATAATTATTATAATTTTTCAGAGAATAATTCCAAGGGCGAATTTATTTATAAATAGTCCACATAAGTCAGTGCAGGATCCAACCTAAACATTTACATAAATTTGCAATATTACTGCATGTCGTACCATTTGGCTGAATTTCTCATGGCCTACTATACGAAACACGAATAGCAGAATTCATCGCTGTTGGTACAATACAACAACCAGTGTGAGATATTTACTTACAATACCTTACAAAAATTACTAATGCAAACTAACGTGTACAAGGCTGACCATTAGCCAATTCCATCGAATGTTGCTGATTCCAATTCGTGCAGAAGCGTCAGAGGAATTTTAATTAACATGCCGTTAGGCGTGCGGTTCATTCGTGTAAAGCAAATGAAGAAATTACAATTTGGAGAGTTTATGATCGTGCAGAATATTCGCAAATGTAGCGTAGATTATTACTATATGTCCAAAAGATAGGCCCACCAAGGCACATAGCAACTGCTGCAGGGCACACCATCAATTGGGCCAGGATTTCATAAAATAATCCAGAATTAATTACGTAAAGCATCCCTGGCCGTCGGTGCAGTAGCTGCCCAATGTGTACGCAGCCTTGTTGGTAATTTAAATTTGCAATATAGTTTGGAAGCCGCCAGGGGCTTCAAAATGTTATGGGAGAAAGGCAAACACCGCAAAGTAAATGTCCACTTTTGCTTACGCACCGTTCGCGAAAAAAAAAAAATTTGTCGGGTAGACGTGCCCATAACGCAGCATCCATTTTTCCACGATAAGAATACTATATACTCATACTCTCCCCCAGTTTCCAAAGAGAAAAAAAAATCTCCCGTATAAATCTCTCCGAGGCATCAATCGCCATCAAGGTGGGAAATGGCGCTGGTGGGAAACCGACCGCGAATAAAAGTGAGGGACATCAGCACATTTATATCGAACCTGTTTCTTTTTATTGGTTCAGAGAGACTCAGGCAGTTTATTCGGTGTCAACGGACCAGTTCAGAAATCTTTCCCCCCAACACCACACGGTGTATCAGAATATTTTCAAATCACCATAGTTTACAGATGACTATACATTGTCGACACATTTTAGTCCCAGTGTACAGTATATCTTTAACATATTCCGAGGATGAGGTTAAGTTTGGGCCACCCTGTGTGTACGGCAAGGGGTTGGGAAGATATGCATGGAGACATCTCCTAGGTGATGTTATTGATCGAAGGGAAGAGGCTGCTTTTGATCAGCTGCGTTTAAAAAAAAAACTTGCATTTTTTTGTAGCTAAAAAAGGGTTGGTGTAGTGGCGGGTGAGGCCTAGGTTTAGCACAGAGCTAACTAGATTAGTGCAGGAAGCGACGGGGGGGATCGTATTTCCGCATCTCTGAGAGTACCGAGTCCAGCAAGAATTCCATTCAGCGCAGCCATCAGGCATCACTTCCCGAGCAATATTCTCTTACCAGCAATTTTCCTCTTGGATTGATTGGCAGAGATGAAAGCCGGAGCAAAGCGGGCATGTCGATCCGGGGCACTATTTGGGAATTATCACTGCTCGTGTTACGGGAATGGGATTATCCGCACGGAAGAAAAAGTGATTTGCTGATTGCTATACCAACCCTTTCTGTTAGATCCATTTTAATGATCTGTATACATTATGCAATATGTGTTACTTTTTAATAAATCACGAATGATCAACATGTCACTTTGGTAATGTCCAAACCGGTTTATAACAGATTTTTGGGACTGCTTTTCCAATAATATTGTTGTTTGGGGCTTCAGTGCATTTTCCAGTGGTACAATTGCATAGAACATTACTATGGAATAGATGTTTCTTCATATGCCATTTTCGACTGGAAAAGCAGGTTGTACTATCGATTTTGCTCCCGTAAAATCGGGGTCTTAGCGATGAATCCAATAAGAAACTTGTGGAATATTGAATGCCCCTGGTCTTAGCATCTGTGTCACGGTTACGGCTTAAAAATACGACCGGTTGCGTGCAAGTATCGGCATATCAATGGGAGAAATCATTCCGAAAAAAAAGAAAGACTATACATCATCTGGATTTCCACTGGATTTCCGCAAATCTAACAGCAATTTCACACAGAATTAAAGCCTCTTCTCTTACAAAACCGTCCGGATGGGCGTGTATAATAAGGCAATATTCAAGTCGCTGTTTGCACACCTGCGACGTCATTCTACAGTAGCCATTTAGAAATACAGATATGCATGTCACACCTGGGAGGAACGTCCTCGCAATAGCAATTACATGTAGATTTCTTATTGACGTAATAAAACATGTTTACGGGAATAGACATGGTAATTGCCTCAATTGAAAACTTTTCCCCTCCCCATTAATAAGTCACAATGCAAAATTTCCCGCCTTTTCCCCGTGCAGTGACGTATATTCGGTCTTTCGAGGTTGTGCAAACACCTCAGGTGATACATGACCTTAACTCCTACTGAAAGGAGCAATGGAGAGAGAGAGAGAGAGAGAGAGAGAGAGAAACATCGGGATCTTAGAGAAAAAAATAAACTCGGGAAAGATAACATCTGTATTTCAGTCCAAATCTCGAGAGTGCTTGCCCCCCATCCCCCGTTTCCTTTCAAGGGTTTATCCTAGCTAGGAGAGCGTTTCTTCGCAGATGTCAAATCTCGGATGAAAAGAAGTCACTTCAGGTATTGGTCGTCCTGTAAAAAGCTGACCTCATCATTTTTTTTTTTTCGTCGAAATGCACTGGCTACCTGACTCCGTGAGAAACTTTTGGTGGCACTCAGCTGCTTATTTTCAGTCAGTTGTATCAAAAAATATATTGCATGTCCGGATATTCTTGTCGTAAGTTGAGTGGACATCATCAGGTCTCATTTGTCACGCAGATTGGATTTCGCAAACAGGACACTTTTTTCTTGCACGATAGGCTGTCTACACGCGCGCAGGCCGCAGGATCCCCGGCTAAGGTGAATGAATCCTCCTCCGGCAGCAGCTGTTATTTTGTGGCCTGCTCATTGTGTAACTCGACTAAGGTCACGTGATGGCGTGATGCCGCCTCACTTCCGGGGGACCCGATCTGCTGAACTGTGGGAGAAAACTACTATACACTACATTTGACACCTTTCCCCCCCTGGTCCGGCGGCTCGACAACCGCAGAGGATGGCTCCAGAATTGCGACGTTTCCAACTCCTCCCGAAAGGATCGTGTGCACTTGGACCGTTTTTATTTCCAGAGCGAGCTAAATTAAGCCGGCGACACAACGATGCCAATCCGGACCGACCAGAATAATTAGTGCATATGCTGAATTGGCAATGTCACCGCCCCAAGTGGCCGTGATTGTTGCCCAATCAGCCGGACTCATTCGTATACAGCACGTTTGGTCCCAAGTTGCGAGTTGCCACTATTAGAAAAGAAGACAAAAACATTGCGTCTGGCAGGTGTCTGGACGACTTATCTGGTGCACTCGTGCGTGACACTTAACTTGATAGGCCTGTTATGTTGCTCTAATCTGAACGAATTGTCAAGGCCAGCAATGACAGCCGGCAACTATTTTTGTATCCTACATTGAGGTCCGGTATATTTGCATAATTTAGCAACTGTTGGCGACATGGTAAAACACCTCGAGGGCAATATTGCGGTAGGTCGCTTTTATAATTCCATTTGCGAAACACGTCCCGAGAAGCAGGTCTGGTGACCATTGCCCTCTCTGTTAGTGGCCCCGGGGCAAAGTGATCCTCCGTGGCGATTAAAATTAGTTCTGGCGGACCAGCAGCCAAGGCTTGTAACCAGTCCTTGCAGGCTTATAAGTAAGTGTACTCTGTGTAGAGTGTTCACCTTCACGCGCCTCGTGGCCGTTGCCAGAACCGAGTATAACAAGGGAGGGAGAAAGGGGGGTCTCGGCAACCATTGGCTGCCTCTCGGTCACACCATACCACGTGACTGACAACGCCCTCAGTGTTGCCAGTGACGTAAGGCATAATTCAGATTCTTAGCCAAGAAAGAGCTCTAGGGAGGGTTGTGGAAAAACCGGAACGGGACCAGCAGGCTTGGAATTAACTGAAGGGGGAGGGAAAAAAAAGAAGGGCAGGTGTGGATCTTCTAGTCGATGGAAACGAATTCGCGGTTCATTGCCGTGAGTTGCCCGGATCAAATATTTATGCGCGACACAAAGGCTCTTATGTCAATGTGAATACTTCATGGCGGGGCTGTCTAGTGCGGTTTTCTGGTTCGGTGTAACTGAGAGTAATTAATAATTTTCATCCTCGCAACTACATTAACATGCTGGGTATAGTACAGGTCCCATTTTATGCATACGCCTTAACCCTGACGCGTTGAATAATTCGAGCAATTTATCCGGTGCCGGTAATAGCGAGGCTGGCCCCTACCTCCGGTAATTTCCCCCCGGAAAATTTTGATAAAGTGCATTGAAATGTGGGAGGCACAGCTTGTTATCATGATGCGTAACTGGGATGGAAATTAAATAGAAGATCCAGCCGAATGGGGGTGAGTTTGAAAGACCTATTCGTGGTCGGATGTTCTGATGGCGTGAAAAGGAGAAGTTTGGGTCTGAAAACGAGGCATCATCTAAAGGGGTTGCTCCATAAACGCTTCACTTTATTTTACTACCACATAATCGAGCTTGTCGCACTTTTTTTTTCTCGGAATCGTTTGAGCACATCCGACCTATTAAGTGACCGATTAGATAACCTGAATAGGAAGGATGATAAGCCGCACGATTAAGACGTGAACGAGTACTTCAGAGTTATTTACTTGGGATGCATTGTCACAATTTCATTGTTTAGAGCCATGTTTATGTGTGTTAAACACACAAGTAAAGGGTCGTAACATGAGCAGTGTGTTGTGAAAATTCGCATATTTGCACTTTAAAATCGCAACTATTGGGACTGGCGTATAGCCAATATAAATATTTATTTAATGGGAGTGGACTGTCCACCTTCCCATTTGAACTGCAAAATTGTGGAACACATAACGGCAGGCAAGTAATCTCATGCAATTAAACTTGGCTGGAGATCCAACATTTTCATACCGATCTAGACTGTGTCACGGAAAGGCGCCGAAGATAAACAAAACATGTGTCGAATCATCTAGGTTCTGCAATAAGACAATATGTAACACATCCACGTGTTTTTTTTCCTCTGCAAATATTGACAGTTAGAGACAAAGAGCTAAGACCTTGTCATAATTTCCATTGTGTCCCGAACCCTTTGAAGTCTGCGGGCGTGGGGGGCCTTATCGCATAGTAAATGATGATGCAACTGGTTACCGAGTACAGACCACGTCAAATCACCTCACACTGTACCAGGAAGTGCGTGTAATACTCCCGCCCATTTTGAGCGTCATGAATCGGTGCACACTAAAATTATGCAAATAATTTTTTTTTAAAAAAATGAAAGTTCAATGAATGGGTTTTCCGCCCGCCTTACTGCGACCTCGCAAGGACGCGGCCTTTGAAGTATAGGGTTAGCCAGACCTCCAAGTTGGTCTAAAAGAAAACGTCTGGAAAATATTTCCAAGCGTCGTTTTTGCTCTCTCGGGGTCTCCAGTTCGTTCCCCTCTTCACAAAACCCCCGCCACGTCCCTAAATAACAACTGGTAGAACAGGGTGCGTGCCAGCTGGAGGGGCAAGAGACAGGACTTGTATCGTAATTGGATTCTAATCAGTCGTCATTGCTCGTCACCCGATTTCTGACTCAGACGTTCAATTGCTTAGGTTCAAGTCTTCCTAGTAGGGGTCAGTCTGGGGTCGATTTTTTGGGGTTATTTTTTTTTTCATCCCTCCATAGGACTGACTTTTCCTTGGGGACCCCGCCTTATTGGTCAGAATTCTTTTCCCTTGGCCAGTGAAAGTGGGTCAATGCTGAGATTGCATCGATGGCAACCGCTGTCAGGTGTATTACAATGTGCCTACGCACAATTCGATTTTAATCAATTTATTCCGAACACCACCCGGGGAGGTTTAATAAAAAAACGTGCCTAGGTCATCATGCGTCTGGATTGGAGCAACAGGAGTAGGTTAACGAGTTTTTTGCGCCCGTGTGGACATGACCGTCTAGAGCGTCGTACGTTGGCCGTGAACGTGAACCGAAGCACGTGCTGGGTTTGCCGCCCAATTTTGGTGAGATTAAAATTTTAGCGGGATCGCTAAGAGTGTAATGAAGTGTGGTCCGCGGTAAAACTATCCATCTTTCAACCCATTTGGCCCGCGATTGCTCTTTCATTTAATACTTAGCCCACACGCAACATTGGCCACTGTTGTTTGCGCGGCCCGTAACGAGAATACGGTCCATGCTTTATTCATGCCCCTCTGAAGCCCCGGTGTTATTTAGGTTAAAGGTGAAACAAGCGCTCGCGGTCGGATACGGCCGAAAGCGGAAAAACCGCAACTTCCTGTGATTCACCTGCTGGAAGAGATGAGCCAAATTGGAATTTTTTTTGACTGCGCTGCTATTCAAAATAATTAGCAGCCATCTTTACCCTTGCGGCCTTGCCAACCCCTTACTGTGGTCCTAGTACCGCATGTTTCACATAGATGGCGCATCCACCCTCTCCGCACACTACTGATGACTTACCGCGGACAGAGGGAGTGACCGAAGCCAATTCTCTACATGACTAGTGAACCCGGTGCCAAAATTTTGGCAAAACCTATAAGTACGACAACAGTATTATCAAAAAAACTTTAATGAGATGACCCACTGATTTACACGTAGTACTATACTTCACGCATAGATGGCGCAAGCTTCCTCTGCACACTCCTGCCACCTTCAGGTCGTGCGAGAGATAGCGGTACTATCAGGTCGGACAAACATCCGACGGATTAGGAGAAAGATGCGTTTATAACGGACTTGTCTTTCTTTCTCGGTCGTTATGTGGATTTGTCGAAAACATAATGGAAACCTGTTCAGTAGAGAGTTTTTTTGGGGAACGACGCGACGCCGCTCGATAGAGCCAGGTTTCATTGTCTAATAGACAATAGGATCCAAGACAGCAGAGGACTTGTTTGTCACCAGCAATTTCTGCGGGAAAGAATGGCAGAATGTAACAAATATTCAGGTCACCCTTTTTTCAGCACTTGCATCGATTACGTTTTTTTTTTAATCTTACATACGTAGCAATGGGACTGCTATTATTCAAGACCGGTGACAAAAGTCGCAGCGATTTTGTCACGCCACCACCTGGTGGCTCCATATTCCCAGGCGGCGATTGGTCGAATGGGACCAATGGGGAGAGGCCGAGCAGGACGAGAGCTGCGGTGGCGGGTTATTTTACTTGCGGGGCCATTGGACAATGGGTTATTAGGCCGATATCATGTAGCCGGCAATGAGCATGAGTGGGACAAAGGGTGAAACTAGGCGTGAGATTTGCATTTGCATCCTTTTGTCCATCGGGGCTTTAGTTGAGTGCCGGGGACAATAAACGCCCATCAGGCAATTTGAAAGCTGAGGGAGGCCCAAAAACCACCAGATACTCATCGCACCCACCTTTTCCTAATAGCATATTTGCACATATTCCCTAATTCCCGCATCGGGGGTTGGCTTTTTACACCCGTACAGCTGTGTACGGCAGGGATGGGTTGCAGCTCGGGCGAAATAGGGCGTGTCACACATTTAATTACATCGTCACATTCATACTACGTATTACAAACATTAATTGAACACAGTTTAGATTCCCGCAGTGTATTGTCGCATTTTTAGTCCACAATTGTTGCAGAATTTTATTTTTAAAAAATACACTGAATGATAGGATCTGCAGCCTACCTGTTATGTGTATAGGGGTTTATTATTTTTAGTTGTGTCGAGTCCATTGATATCATACAGGACGAGAAATTAGGCAAGCTGTAATTAAGCACTTTGCGAAATAATTACCAGGATCTCGGTCTTATTATGTGGTTACTCTTCCGGTTAGATTTCCTTTCTTGACAGACCACAGCCCCTTCCTTCCCTATCCCTAATCTTATATACAGAGTGATGAAATAATGCATGATAATTCTTGAACTCCGCAAATTGTTCCGGCCATCAAAAACCCAGTTTCCATTTGTACATAATGAAGTTAAAATATTATGGTGATTGTTGTTATAAATTTAGCTTGATACAATTATTTTGCATTGAACTGAATTATTCTGTAATTCATTACTTAAATTGCATTCACCCTAAACTGTAGTTTCACACAATTCCGAAGTTAATTAAATGGAACACAGTTACATTTCCACTATTCGAGTATTTATTGAACCAATCCACAAATAGTGTTGACCTTAGTTTAGCGAAATGTTGTTCAAAAATAAAACTGGAACCGAAAATATTAATCGAGCTTGAAACATTCATCTGTGTGACGTGATTTTTAGCGGAATATTTGCACCGCTGAGTACACTTTCACCAAAAAGCTCTCTCCAATTCAAATATTAATATTCGTTACACATTTGAATGAACACAGCCAGTTATTTTGAAGCTTTTCAGACGGAAATTACCTGCATAACTGTTCATCAATATTATTAATATGATTGCTACTGCATAAATGATATAAATTTTGTGCGCTCTTGTATACGAATATGTAGTTCGCTACCTGGGTTTATTTTTAAAATTTATTCCTGACCGCTATATACAGTTGCCATTATGCGGAGAGGCCTGAACCATTTGCAGCGACACATTTCAGAGGGTGCCATCAGCATGTGGGAAGCCCTAAAACTAGTTTGAACCCCATAATGCAACCCGGTTTCTTGTCAATCGCGACATTATTTTTTTTTCGTTTGAAAATGTGAATGGACCGCAGCAGGTATCTGAAATTAATTACGTGTCGCGCGTTCGTTACAAAAATATGCTCGAGTAAGCGTTTTGAACCTGCTTTTGCCGGAGACTCGCCAATATGGCCAGTGGAACAAACGCACTTTTGAAGTTGCAAAACACTAATGGCTCCGTAATTGAATAAAGTTTACCGGCAGTTGGTACCCATATTGTCAGAAGTGGTGCAAAGCCGGAAAAGTTGGCTTAATGCGCGTTTCACAGGTCGTGTCACTATATCGAGGGGCCACTATTTACACAATTTTTAGTCGCAATTAAAATAAATTAGAAGCTTGGGTCGAGCTTGAGCGTGGTCATTTAATGAATCATTTGCAAAATTGCTGTGACAACGCTAAGAGGGGCCGCGCTGATTGTCTATAGCGCTGCACGTTAATTAAGTAAAAAGCTATTCCCAATACGTTCAGGTTTTTAAACCAAAAAAGAGAGAACCATGGTGATTGTCTGGAGCAGCTGCATATGAACGGATTTAAAAAGCTATTCCTCAAAAAAAACTTTTGTTTTTAGAAATTGCATAATGCTCACAATAATTTGCGCCAGTTTATTAAGAAAGGAGAGATGCTATGAATTGTTCACCCAGGAAACTAGTTGGAACGTTGGCAGCAACAATCAGTGCTGCACATGTCATGATTGTTCCTTCTTGATAAACTAATTGCGTTGACGAGATTATAAGTTCACTAGGTCTCCATGGTTGCACTCTGGCTTTGGACTCTGTACATGCGCTACGGTATGTGAAATGTCAAATTAAAATCTGTACAGTACACGCTCTGTACCCAAGCTTTGCAGCAATTGACTGCACATCCAGTATTAAACTCGCTTTGAACACGACATGAAAAAGGTAATTCTGCAGTACTGCGTCCATTTTTGAAGACTAATTAAAAATGTAAAAGTTATTACATCAGATTTGTTATAGGAACACTCGGCTGGGGCAGTTCAAAAGTAGGAAAGGAGAATGGGAAGCTTTGGTAATATTATTACATCCATCACTTGCGCAGGTCAACTGTACTGTACATGCCGTTTGTATAAATCTCTCCTAATTGCAATATTATATTAAAATGTGGCTCTGCTGGATGTCACTGCAGCCTTCATGCAGCAAAAATTTGAAAAAAGTAATTCCGCAGTAAAATCCAGTGTCCATTTTGAAACGTAATTAAAAGGGTGAAAATTGCATTTTCTTAGGAAAGATTCTATGCAAATTCAAAAATGAGGTTTGGGTAATTACTCCTTTCACAGCAGCCGTAATACAGTTTTATGAGCTTTTCCTACAGTCTTTTTTTAAAAAATCAGCCATATTGAAGCTCAGAAAGCATAATGCTGATTGGCCCCGCTGCAGCTGCGTAACATTGCGTAAGTCAAAAATTACCCCCAAAGTTAATCCTGCCATTTTCCCATTTCAGGTAAGGCCAGAGACGATATCCCTGCTCATAATCAACATGTATTAAGGTACAGTGCTCACTAAGTACATCTGAATAGCCTGCAGTTGCCGGCTGGGTTGCTCCGGAGTCCCATGATATTAAATATTACTGTACACCGGCTCGTTGTACAGTGCACCGCGAATCCAATTGTTATAGCCTTCAAGCATGATGTTCGCCAGACTTGTCGGAATTACGGTGTAATATCGATCCGGAATTTGTATCTGGGCGTTAAAGCCGTTCTGGTGTCAGGCCACTGTGGCTTTACGCCCCCCCCCCCCTCTACCCACCCACCACCAACCCCATTTTTTTTCGCAAACCCACACTGGGTAGGAAATTCCAGATATGAATCCAATGCGAAATCTGGGTGCAATCGTGTGCAAATTTCACCCCCCATTTTGTGATAGATTTTTTTTCCCCCTCTGTACGGCGCACTAACTGTCTCCAACCAGCTCCCCTTTTTTGGTGATAAGTGACCTGGTGAAAAAGCCTGGATCCTAGGTAATATCCGGGGTTAATGGGATGAGTAATTAATTCCTCCGCAAACGAGCCAATGAGGCGCGCACCAACTGTTTGCCCCCAGACTTTTCGAGCGTTGCCAAAAAAAAAGGAAGAGAATTTTCGCAAAGCTTGAAAACAAGATTCGATCAAACCCAATATCTGGAAAAGTCCAGGCCGCAGATTATGACTCAGGATATTCAGCTGATGTAACACGGATTTAAATAGGAATCTTATTATTTATACGCATGCAGAAAACCAATAGCAACATTAATGAGCTGTGAGAGCAGAAGGAACAGTTAATGGCAAATTGCACTAAATTACTGTGAAGTCACACCTAATTCCACATCGCCTGCAGATATACATCCGAGATAATTGCCTTAGCTACATATAAGGCGCTTAAAAACTAACCAAAGTACTTTGCAAGTAGTGTGTCTCAGTGCGGTCTTTGCTCCTTATATTCGCGCAAGTTCGGCTTCCAAGTTTTAGAGTCGCTCTTAAGTGACTGGAATTTTGTAACGAGCAAGTTACCACCACTATAGTTCTAATCAGCTTAAGAAAACTTTTGCCCAGCCTTGTTAGGCCTATCCCTCCCCACCCCCTTTTAAATTCACCATCTCTTCATGCATATATTCCAAGTTTTTACCCTCCCATCTCGTTTCCATGTTCAAGAGTTTAGCTGCCACTGCGCACTAGAAATTGGCGCGCGTTCTTAATTTACCTGTTTAATAATTAACCAAGGTTCCGGCCCAGCCACCAAAAGGTTGCCTCTGCTGTACAAACATTGCACTTGATTTTGCGGCCATGATAACATCCCAACCTTTGTTGCGTGCAAAATCCGCGTTGTAAACAAAATCCATAATACATTACTAGAAGAACCCTCGCTTCGCTAATTTTTTCTAGGCCTGCGGCATACGGTGGTAGAGGCCATATTGTTAATTGCTTCGTCGTGGGGGGACTGCGTGTGTGGGGGAGCGAAGTAGACATTCCGTCCGTCAGCGAACGGATAGTTACTCTTCCACCCACCAGAGGCGCTGTCTCCACCCACAGCGCATGCGTAGAACGCGGACCAATCGGAAGATTCGCGGTAACAATATGCGGGGGACTAATCAGAAGGCATATACATACACCCCCACGATTTTATAGATGTTGTGATACTTGTGTGTCGCCTTGCTTTCAGGCAACCTGGCCTTACAGGAGAAGAGGTTTGGTTGCGTAGGTGACAGGATGAGTGGTCCACCGCAGCTCTTCCCCCATTGTGCATTTTGAGGGCAGCCAGGTTTTTTTCCGGATGGTCAAAGGGCAGGATGGGGATTCCTGTGGGGGGGAGAGGGGGTTCGATTGAGAGAGAGAGCTGCGGCTGAAGAGGTTAATTTCGTTCGCATTGATTGGGAAGCCCCACTTGGTTGGAGGTCCCCACCTCGTTTTTCCCGGAGCCAGGAAAGGAAATAGAATGGGCTCAAAAGCATGACCGGTTTGGCTTCTATTATACGCCGGAATCCATTGTCGGTTGATGAGAGAGAAGAGGGTTGGGAGGAAGGGGGGGGGGAGGGGGGGCTATGATCAGACCCATTGGCCCACCCCCCGAAAAAAAAAGGGTCATGCGTGTCGTTGGTAAATATTGATGCGGGACCGGTTGCGGACATGATGAGATTGGGAATCGGAAGTTAGGGTAGTCAAAGTAATCCGGGCACAAAGTAGGTTGGGAACGAGGGAAATACAAATGGCAAACCGAAACTGCACCGGGTGGAACATGTAAACAGGAGGATTATATCAGTCCCTGCACGTTGTGTTGCACGACCCATATTGATGCAAATTTTCCCACAGTTGCAGATTGGAACACTGTTCTCTCTTTGGATCTCCCCCCCCCCCCTTTTTGGAGGGGGTCTGGTTTCCTTTTGCGATCCGGTCAGCTGCATTGCAAATTGACTCGACAGTGCAAAAGCTGCCTGTTACAACAAAACTGATCTTCAGAATGCTGCGAATAAGAGCGGAAGAATTTGCACAAACGCGATCACATTTGTAATCTGCACTGTATCCAGTCGATAGTGGACTCGGCAACTAAGCCCAGGAAATATATATAGGCAGGTGCCTGCAGTATGCCTCCGGTGGCATAACTCATTTCGCTGGAGAATGTTAGTGAGTGCTTTTGGGCTTTTTGACTGCCGAAAGAATGCGCGAGGCTTTCGAGGTATGAGGGAGTTCATGTCAAAGGTCCAATCAGGTGAGGCGGGAAGGAATTCAAACCTGGTCTTTGCAAAACACGTTTAACATTTCATCTAAAATGTTGCGACAATTTGCTATCGGATATTTCCAGTGGCACAAACGGTTTATACCGCCCGAAAAAAGTGTCAACTGTCCCTTTTACTTGAACTTCGCTTAATATTAGATGAATTAACCGGGCCTGTACAGTGTCTCACTATTCCAAACCCGACATGTCCCATCTCTGGTACCTCGCATGTTAGGAAAATGGAAACACTTTGTCGGGCCAGCTGTAACAAGACAGGACACGGCTCGTCCTCTGGTAACACCCCGAAAATTTTCGGACACTTGCTGCAAGTTTGAGCCCAGCAGCAGGTGACGCCGAACATCGTCCGGAAATAGGCAACCAACCGTGTACTTGCACTTATTAGAGGGACCGTTTGAGAGCGTGAATATTCTCTCTGATCCTCCGTAATTGGCAGGTCCGCCAGTCTCCAGGCTTTTTGATATTCGGTCCTCTTTTCAGTCAGCCTGAGGGCCGCTGCAGCAGACCAGTTATGGCAGCCGATGGGTCCTTAATACGGGCCCCCAAAATATCACTGGTCCCTTCACTTTTGGCCCCCCCCCCCATTTTCCCTCCCCACCGTCAACTGAATCCCAAACTTCCGCAGGCCTGTGGGTCTAAGCTTCGCCTAGCTTGGCTTGCTTGGTTGGGGAGTTTCTCTGGCCTCGGTATTGATCCAATCGGTCCAGGCCTGAAGGAGAGAAGAGGGGGGGGAAGGGAAGGGATGCTGTGTGAGAGAGGACTCTAAGAGAAGAGGACAGGCAGGGATTTTGTTAACTGCACGAGCATATAAGATTCATCTAGGTGTAAACTCTCGCTTGGCCCGGTTTTGCCCACAATCGAAACCGCGGTTCGATGGCATCGACTTGTCTTTCTCCATCTCCCCTTTCCCTTCCCCCCTCGAAAATATATGTCGGCGCGACCCCGTAGAAGGTAAAGATTAAATTCTTCAATGCCCGTAATCCCACCCGGAGGATGAGAAGCTGCAGCGGCGTCCTCACGCGAGCCTTTTACGACTCATAAAAATCTTGGCTGAGCCCTAGAAAAAAATGTGGGCTTTGTCGCCGAATCGGAGGGAGACGACCCTTCTTTTTTAAAAAAAATGGATTCTTATGTTCAGATGAACATTTTGTACTATTGTTCACTGCAGTTTCATTACTAGACATCATGATAAGTAGTGCGATTTGGTTACGAAACACCAACTAGTACACGAAAACTATGATTCATGCGACGGATGGGTGATCGTTACGACTCATTTGAGCCCCACGATATCCTTTCCTTTCATGCTATATTGCTGTCACTCTGTCCCCAACTGTTACTCTTTACGCTCTGTTGGCTATCTTTTTCGGGAGGGTAGAGAGAGACTGTCGCTTTGGATTATGCACCCATGCGTGTGCCATCCTGATTGGTATCGATTCAGGGGAACAAATCCGTGCTTTTCGATGCGTACATTTGTGTTTTGAAGCAGCACAATAGAAATGATTTGGGCTCCCATATCGACCCACTAGTTTTCCCCGCTGTTGCTCACTTTTTTTTCCATTGTTAATTTAGATTTTGCAAAACGGCCACGCACTCTCCCCATAGCGTGCCAACAGGTGTTTAGAAATGCTAAAGACCGCTTAGCACAGGTTGTATCGGATAAGTATCAACCCTCGTGCATTACAACATCGGGGTTGGTGGCGTGCAATTAAAGCACACCAACGCCTTTTTCCTCTTCATTCAATGCTTCGTGTCGGGTATGGCAGGTCTGGCGTGTACTCAACAGAAGGACTTGAACCTTGGTCCGCTGATCCGTGTAGTGGTAAAATACCTTCCGGGTCTGTAGAAGAGTGGTTGCTGGCACAAGAGAGGAGCCTTCCCCCTTTGATAATTAGGACAAGTCGCCGCCTCTTACTGCATTAATGGGGATTAGGGGAAGGGAGCCCAGGGTATACAGAAAGTTGCAAACGAAGCATGGCGGTTTTATCTGGCCCACTTGGCGTGCGTGTGTGATTTAATACTAGCTTGACACTCTCCAAGATTAGGTTTAATGACACGGTAAATTTCGTGGGCACTGTACCATAGCAGCCTTCCAGAATTTTTTGACAAAACCTACCCGCAACTTGTTAGCACCCTCAGGCTTAGCCAACTTCTGAGTACGAAACTGCTGTGTTGTAAGCCAACAGTTTCAGAACCCCAAGTTGCACCAGAGTATATATCCCAACAGGTATATCGCACGCTGGTTGCTAAAGGCAGAGTGATGATCGGACCCATGTGTGAGGCAGGTCCGATATTGTGTCGGACACTGCTGATTTATCACCTGCAGAGTGTCACCGAAGCGCTGAACGGTGCAGTTTTTCCGGGCATTTATTTCCTGCCCCCGGATGCTGAGGCGAAAAACGGAGCACACACACACAAAAAAAAGGCGATGGCCGAAGCGAAAAATTCTCCTGGAGCAACATGAGCCCATCAGGAGGAAGCCCCCAGCGCTTGATGAATGACCATAAGTGGGCTAAGCTTTCATGGGGAAAGAGGGTTCGACGGAGACAAATTAGCTGACAAGTCGTCGAAGAAAGCTTTGCGGAGAAGGAAGATGGCTATAGTTTTTTAAAAAAAGATGGCAGCTTCTGGAATCGGCTATCCTCAAGCTGGCCGTCACCTGCTTTTACTGAAGATGGGAGCTTGTGTTTATTTATGTACTTCCTCTGAGAGGACAATGCTCTTTTCTTAGATGGAATTTTGCGTAGATAAAAATGTGTGAGGGAGGTGGAGTGAATTTTCTGCGCAATTGGCATTCCGGTTGCGCGTAATCAGAGGGCGATGAACTTGCACAGATTACAGATAGAAACGGGCCGGAATCGATTTATCGGTTTTTACGTGTGTACATCGCACTCGTGTAATGCTCGTGATTGGACGTGTCAGGTGTCACTGAAAACTGATTGCCCATTTTCTCTCTACCTCTCCCATCCTCTCCTCGAAAATTACCCGGTATGCAAAACTACACGCCCTGTCATTCAAGAATCGCGAAATAATAATGTCGACGCCATTCACCGAATACCATACCGCCCCCCACTTTAATACACAAGTGCAGCAACTATATCCTAATTGCCTTGTCATTTTGACAGGGTATCAACTGTGTGGCATTGTTATTAATGCAACCTAAACTCAGGTCCCCGTGAATACTTGGAATGCAGCAATATTCCCCCACCCATACACAGCCAACCCGATTAATTCCAGCCGGCTTTTGACATGTAAATGTCACGGGCTGTTTGTCAACACTGATGAGCCCCAGTCTCTTGTTTTGAGTGTTAATAATATATTAGCACAGGGGCCGGTCATCACCGAGAGAGGTCAAGACAACATTGCCGTTTCGGGGGGGCATCTAAACATATATGACCCTATTCGCTGGGAAACCGTGTAGTGAAAATAATCGCATTCAGTCTGGCGCAGCCTGGTGCATGATGATAACCCAATTAATGCGGAAATTGGAGCTAATAATTTTGGCAGGATCTGCACTCTTTGTGATTGCTGTTTTGCGTACGTATATTTTTTGGGGGAGGGGGGGGGGCGGAAAATTTCAATGGTGAGAGAGGGGCTTCAAGAATGATAGCGTCTCTTTGAGTGCACGTCAAAAGGGAAAAGATTTTATTACTGCCAACTATGGAATGATGAAAAGGGCTTTTCAATTTCCGCCCTTCGTTTAAGTGAAGGGGAAAATATACGGGCTAGGAGAAGGCAGCAGCAAATTGCTATCGTTACCCGGATGAGCTATTCAACGCGGATCTCCGGAAACAATTCATGCAACCCTGCACTTGAGTCGTGCACCGAGCACCGACGTTTTGTCGTAGCATTAATCAGTAGGCAGCGTTGCACGACATATTAAACGGATTATTACAAACTCGTCAAAAAAATTTTTTTGGCTGGTGGGAAAAGGCAATTGGCCTGGCAGCACCTGTCATTTTTCTGCAAAAAGTAACGAACAAAGAACTATTGGTTTCGGCTTGTTGCACCGATTTTATAGAGATTTTTGCAAATCCTCTTGAAAAGTGAACTCTGTTTTACCCACGCTTAATCTGGAATGATCCGAATTAGCATCATTAAAGTTTTATATATTGCGCACCTAGCTCTATAAGATTGATTATTGGTTGCTGAGAGGACAAATTATGCCTGAATCACGCTTTAAATTTCCAATAAAATAATCAATGTTAGTTGACTAGAATCAGGATAAAACCTGCATATTTGACTACAATGATTTGTAAATCCATGTAAATCATTCCATAATCACTATGACATACCGTCATTGCAACAAATGAAACATTATTCATAGGATGGTTGATGGTGATATTAAATTAGTTATGAAATAGTGTAACAAAGTCGAATTTTTAATGTAAATTAAGCAGGATTGAACAGCATTTTTAAACTAATTTTGCTAAACGTGACTGTTACATTTTGATATCAATCCTTTTTTCGCATTTTCTCTTCATTAAAAGCGCGAAGCTTCAGTTCAAATTTCCAGCAAAAAAATAAATAGTTAATCTCACATCCCTGTGAGTCATGCGATTGATGCCAATAATGCCCTGCGATAATTCTGATAAACTTACCTCCTGGTTTTAATAGCCATACATGTTGGAATGAGGGATTAAAGGCCCTGCAGAATCCTGGGACGGGTTTAAAAAAAATAACGGGCCGTTAATCCTGGTTAAAGAAGGGACTGCGAGGGTAAATGGATTCTCACTATATAGCTGCTGAAAATGAAAAGTTATGGAAGGTGCAATAGCAAATCAAGCATTTTGGTGGTGATCCCCCCCTCCTTTCTTGGCCAAAAAAAAAGGTTGGCGAGGGGATGAGAGAACAAATTGATGCGAATCCTCTGGAGAGCTGCGTTTCAGTAGGAAAGAGAATCTTCTTTTATTCATGATTATGATGGGCGGGGCGTCGTTAAGGGAGCATTGCTGGAACGTGCGTCTTTGATGAAACTTGCATGGATGGATTCGAGTACAGTGAATCTGGGGGATGGGGGATTGGACTCAGCGAAAAGGGAATGGGGAGAGAGAGAGAGAGAGAGACGACTTTGATTACGTCCTTGCACTACTTAATAAGGCGGAATGAAAAGAGCAAGCATCAAGGGGGCGCCCTTTGATGCTGCATGCGCCGAAATTCCATGGTTAAAAAAATATTGGGGGCGAAGTAATTGCCAGACAATTGCTTGCTTTAGAGACTTTTAGTCAAGCTCTAGTCAGCAGTAATTTAATACTGTCATAATTAAAGAAATGGTTCTTCAGTGCAGCTGTTCTGATAAGAAACGTCCGGTTGCTTGACATCGCAGAAGCGAAACATGACACATGATCATCCAGCAGTAAAATATGAGAAACTTGGCATTAGGTGTCAGATAAATGCAACCCGAGCCCCGTGTACTTGCAACTCAATTACCAGTATTTTGCTCCTGCAACTTGGGTCCAAGGTCCGACCTGAGGATGTCGAACTGGAGGAAATCCGAGCCCGTAATTTCCGGTGGGGTGATCTCCAAGAGGCGGTACGTGATTCCTTATATACCTCCCCATTTCCACCTCTCCTTGAATCTGGGTGCTGCGTCTCTCTCTCTCTCTCGCCTTTTGGTGTCGGTTCACCAAGCCTAAGCTGCAATGATGCATGCTCCCTGCTCGGGCATAACAGGCCTATTCATTACCAACCGGGGGGGATGCGGATGTCTCTATCAATTTAACAGGTGATGCATTAGCAAATTAGGTTGGTTGAAGTCCCCATCCCTTTCTATAGTCTCTGCGTTGAACTTGACTTAATAAATCAACCTCCCCTGGATTTTTCCGACGTAAAAAATAGATAGGATTAGTGTCACTTTCTTGTCATTAATTCGTCCGGATCCTTGTTTACCAGCCAAGTGTCTGTAAGCATAAAACTTCCGGGAGATGTCTCTTTTTTATGTGTGTGTTCCTCTGGGTTGTTTCACCTCCGGAGGGTGCGGGTTGGGGGTTTAATTGCGTCCCGTCCCGTCGGATAAATTGAGGGGTTGCTCCGGGGGAAGGGTAAATTGACGGCGACAGCTTGTAGGGGCTGCACAATTGGGCCGACATGGACGCGGACAAAGCTTTTTGGGCACCTGAGCCGAAACCCAAGCTGGCCCAAAAGGAAGAGCATTACGTTAAAAAAAAAAAGATCGATGCGTATATGTGTGTATATATATTCCGTGCGTTGAACTCCATTGCGAAATTTTTTTCTCTCTTTTCTCTCTACTGAATTCGAGGCGTAATGAATGTGGACTGGCTACTTCAAAAGAGGCGCGGGCTCTGACATGTAGAATGCAAATGGAGTGGAAATGGCGCGCGTGTGTCGCAGTGGGGGCTTTGTGATTTTCGGAGACCGTGTCTTAATTGGACGCAGGGGGGGATAAAAAGGGTCGCATTACAGCAGGTTTCAATACAGCACGTTGCGAAATACGGCCATTGTTGCAGTGTGGTACATGGACGGATTATAAGATGAGCCGAGGGACGCGGGCCGTCCAGTACTTTAGGTTGATTTGAGGGTTTCTATTTAAAAAATGCAACCCCGACGTCCCCATGTCACTGCCCGTTATTTTGTCATCGTACGCCGCTATTTCGATAATGTATGTAGGAATTACAGTGAGAAATCATGATGGACAAATCAGGGCCCATATGTAATGAATGTGACAAACGCACAAAGGAAACAACAGTTGTGGTGTTGTAATATCAGCTTAATTTAACTATAGGATACAATGGTCGATTGCATATACACGGTTATATCCGATTATCGACTAAGCATTAATCCACACCGTGTACAGTAATATATGGCTGTAATATAATCGGCTGTGTAGTCGTCATTGTGCGGTGTTAAAAGAATCCTTGAATCCATCACCACATGTATACAGGTGGGACAGTATTGGTGGCTCATAAAGGGGGTTTCCATGGACATGACCGATGCACTGTCCCGTTTAATGTCAAATTCGCAAAAAAGTCGTACGTAGCTTGTAGATTTACGACATATTTACGACCCTACAATTAAGTTGGCCATACAAGTAGGTAACGCCAACAGAATTTATCATTTGTTGATGTGAAAATAGATGGACAGCAATATGCTGTCTTTTACAACGGAATAGCGGGCGTGTTCCTCAGTATGAATGGTGACCACTTATCGTTTTCTGAATCTTCTCGTTGCTTCCAGATGGAAGCATGATTGAAACCCCTGCAGTTGCATCTACGGTGCACTTAAACGCTGCAGATTATTGGTCCAGCTTTTAACGCCCAACCAGCCTCACTCTCTCTATCCTGCGCAAACATTGAACATTGATGCTGCATACACTCACTCGTTGCATTCACATTGAGCATGAAACCCCCGTGGGATCCAATACCGTATGCATAAACAATTGCGCGGTCAACCCTGGGTATTCTGAATCGATGTAACGGCCCGCTATTTTGCCGGCATTGTTTACCTCAGAGCTGGCACTCCCGTTTATGAGTAAACTTCAGTAGTCGTTATTTACCCAGCATTCACCGCCGCGATTTATAAACTGCATTATGAGGTGCAGGGGGACCCTGCGCATCATTGTACTCAGCCCCGGCCGCAAAACCCCCGATGTTTATGAATGAATCAAGTTAAACAGCGTGCCGTACATAATCGAGTAACATTACCGGAATCTGCCCCCCTCATAACCCTCACCTACCCTTCCCCCCCAAAAAACAAGCGGCTAGATATGCCACCCAATTAGTTCAGAATAAATTCCTGGCCGTGGTCCTCTTGTTTGTGTATCCAGTGTTTTGGGAACCAAGCCTTTATAATTCCACCTGCCAAGCGAAACCTGCGCGGTTTATGAGAAACGAGCCTGGCAAATACTAGGTTATTAGTACCCCTTGTAGGCCTACCAGATGAGAAATTGAGAGCTCGGCCCTGGAATATTTTGGAAGAGAGCGAGAGAGAGAGATTCCCTCTCCGGATACACAACCGCGGGATATAATTTATTTCCAACTCATCTCGGGGAGTAACCCAGGGCTCATTTGATTAGAATGTTCAGAGTATCCCAAACCCCGATCAAAAATAACAACACCTTGTGCCTGAGGAGGCTTTTAAATCATGCAAAAGGTTAGCCTCCGGGGCTTGTGGCCAGAATTTGAGGCAGATGAAACAGTATATGGTTAGTAGATCCTTTCACTTTTGTTGAGACTGTAATCCGCTCCAGGTATACAAGCATCGGAAGGATTCGCATTGCAAACAAGTGCTACAAAATGACTTTTTTTTTAAAGTTTTAATTCCTCAAAATGCTCCTATGAGCTGGATGTCTCACCTTCCCTGAAAAATTCCAACTGGCGCACTTTGAGAGATGAGGTGCGGCGGTATAAGTTAAACATATCGGCAGTGTCCGGTAAAACCGTGTCCGGAAATGAATCCCTCTCCAGTTGGCTCCTCTCCGGGGCAGCGAAACATCTCCCCAGCGGGTGATAATCCGGAGGGGGGAAACCCGGAGTTTTCATCTCGCCGGCCCAATTAAAAGCGTTATCATTAGGGCATCGATTTCCAGTGTCGCCTCGCTCCAGCTCTGCAGGCTTGTCTCTCTCTATATAGCGTTGCATGCCACGCCGAATTGTCCCGTCTATAGCACCGCTTCTGGAGATATCGACACCCATTTTTTTTAAAAAAAAGGTGCATCGCGTTTAAACTATCCCCCTGGGGTGGGACAGATGATGATGACCCTTGTCCATTGGTGATGGGCAGGGAGATGCTGTTTAATTGCCTGATAAGATAAGTGGACGAGTTTTGCATAAGGGAGGTGTCTGGGGAGAACTGTCTTATGAAATGTCGTCTGGGTTGTTGACACAGTGTAATTGATGTGTTGACATGTTGTGACTAGTGACGACATTAGCGCTAATCACTGTGCGTCGCTCAACAGTGCCCCCCCACTTGAAATCGCATCAAGTCTTGGAGCAACCCGTACGCAGTGTTGCAAAGTAACTTTTGCAATTTTTCTTATGCTACCATTTGTTCCATCGTAGCGACAGATGGCGACATAAGGGTTGCACCATCTGTTGTCCTGGAGTTGAAGTGAGCCCCGTATAACCGTGTCCTGCGGACTTTGAGACAAAGACGCCAAGCGCCTCTGAAGGTGACATAACGCTCGAGCGGCATTTGTGGGCGTCTGTAACAAACCGCTTGTTATCTTGGCGGCCCAGAGATGGGCCAAGAAAGGCAGGCCGCAGCTTCTTAATTAAAGGCCCCTCAAGACTCCGGTCGAATGAGCCCTCTCTCATCCTATAGACTCCGCACAGGGTGTTTTCGCAATTGATTCAAACTTAAGCGTGTCACTTGGGCTGGAAATGTTGCTGGAGGGGAATCAAGATGGCTGCCCCCCGGACTACAAGTGGCGGGCCATAAAATAATCATGAAGGTGGTGAAATTTCCATCCATGCCTTTCCGCCAATTCCCGGAGCAGCCTCGCCTTGAATCCTATCTCAAGTGGCATCAATTTGACGGCGGACGAGAGGAGAGAAATAAAACCGGGCTGCCTTCCGGAATGATAAACTCACTGCTGCTGCCACCACTGGGTGCCAGAGGAAAAAGGGAATGGGGCGTAGCCAGTTTGGCACGACCTTATACTTGGTGCAGCAAGCCTGACCTTTATAGCCATGCGTTCAGTGGTGGAGGAAAAAAATCAGGCTTTTTTGTTTTTTTGGCAGCGATGAAGTTTGGCCAGAAATCGCGACATGCTTGAGTTCCGGTTTGGAAAGAGCAGCAGGGTGACCTATCAGAGGCCATTAAGAATCTAATCAGCGGATTAATGGGTTCAGATTAAATTTGCCCCGACGTAAAATGTAGGGCCTTGTTGCAGAACGCGGTTTCAGCAAATCTCGCTCTTTGTCGATACACTGTATCGAGGGGCTGCCGGCAATTACAAAATTGCATAATGTGAGTCTCTATAATAGCATGTTCCATTTAAACTCAGACTACCCGTGTTATAACAGTTGATAGGCAAAATTCAGCTTCTCATAGGTCCGGTCATTAATTAATCTGAATGTCTACGTACCGGCAGATTGAAATTGTCTCGAATTCATCTGTATTTTTTTTTGCTGTCCTTGTGTCTGATTGACAATACCTCTTGGACGCACCCTTGCATATATACAGCTCACCACACTTCCCCCACTTCAATCGAGCATAGAGGACCTGATGTTCTTTTAACAATGGACCACTTTACTGATTAAATGACTTTCATATGCCGATTCGGCACGAGGCTTTTCCCTCCACCAATTAGTGTAGCTCCGTCATTAGAGGCTGGTGACAAAAGTGAGCCTGTTGGGTATGACACAACAGTACCAGATTCGACCTGCGCAATATCCAGCATTTCCGTGTATGGTTATTACACCGACACTGGGGCAGGTTGGACCAACTAAGTAACATTTCTTACGAGCCCAGTTTATTCAAGCAACGTTCTTCATTTTGGGCAACCCTGCTGCATGATAGGGTAAGGAGGCGCCAGGCTCTTCATAAATTCCATGTTTTTGACCTGAATAACCGTGACGCAAAACAAGGCCTGCAGCATCCTCACCCCACCAACCAACTCAAGCCCTGGAGGTCTTGGCTTCTTCTTTTTTCAAAGGTGGGAATTTTTTTTATCGCTGGCAAAGACTCACTTTCCTCCCTTGAAATAGTGGGTGGGGGTGATAAGGAGGCCCCCCGAGAGGGCGCCGCCGAATTCTCCTTAACAATGGCCGCCCCAGAAGGAAGGGAGGGGGATGGAATTATCACCGTCCAAAGGATGTGATTCATCGTGCAATCCGAGTAGAAATGGCGATAAGTTGCTTGGAATAATGATGGCCCCGAGGCTGATTGAGCCAGGAGTAAATCAGCGATAATGGCCGTGTTAACTTATGTTGTTAAGAGGCGGGGGAGGGAAAAAAGGGTGGGGGAGAGTGCACTGAAACGCCCGTAGAATTTTTTTAATTATTGGCTAGCAGGCACTTGGCTCCCAGGGCTCGGGGAGGTAAAAGTTGGGTCGTGAATTCTGCTCTTTAAGGTCACGTAAAATTGTTGAAATTGCCACCGAGACGTTGGCTAATTGATAGGCCTTCGTCACCAGACACGCAATTGTAGGTTTAATAAACTTCGTTAGGAGAAATGTTCGCCAGGAAGGGGCCGGATTTAGCAGTCAGGGTAAATTAATATCCACTTTGGGGTGTGATTAGCATGGAATAAGGAATAACGACTTTTGAAGGAGATCGAGTGGGAACTATAGGGCATATTCACCCGTATTCACCAATAAGATCTGCAAATGTTTTACAAAACGACATAGTTATGTACGGTTTTTAATATTCAGAGCAGCTCGTGAATTAATTTGAAACTTATGTGTACTGCTGAGTGATTGTGGCAATGCCAAGTGCATTTTATGAAATGACGTAGGCTTGTTTTTTTTAAACAAAGCAAAGCTCGTGACGTAGTCTATACTGTATTTCATTATGGCGAAATACCTACCTTTCATCTAGGTGATTTACAATTTTTTTAAAAAAAGTTGCATAAATATGATGAAAGCTTCGTTGTGTGTTGTAATGAGTTGTTGCCAGTGTACTGTACATTCGCTTTTTTTTTGTAGACCTGCTTCTCATCAGCTATGCTGTGTTTCTCAACCTCATGTCAAGCTCTGTTGTTTGAAGGGAACGATTGAAAAATTTTAAATCACCACACCGTCCTGTACACACATTGCTCAAACCAGTGCAGTTTGAGTCTTTATTAAAACATGTAAGCAGCGAACACACACTGAGAATATTCCAGTTGAAATACAACATCAATGCCGATGGTCGTAGGTTTTAATTAGTATTATGTCGGTATAGAAATTGTGACTGTTTTTACATGCTACTTCAGGCTGATTCAATAACAAACAATCATATCGTTTTGCAGGGTTCCGTTGCTCATTAAGTGTTCCATTTGATGTCTTATTAATTTTCCGCTTTTACCCACTAATTTCGGCAGTCATTTTTCAACAATATTAGGCATTATCGGACATTTAAGGAATTTGTATTATTAGGTTGAACGCATATATTAGACCCCAAAGAATGAATATTTCACCTTCACTTGTTGGCATCTGAGGTCCATGGTGAAGATTTTTGGTTTTTTAAATCTTATCCCCTAATATACATCTATTCTGTCTAATATTTGCAGTTAGTATTGTGGATAAGCCCTGAAAGTAACCCCTAAATAAAAAGAAGCTAAGTGCAAAAAACATCGCTAATTGAAGCTCAAACATAAATTGCAACGCACTGTATGTTCATCACACCCGTGACACACAAATGAAGTAAATATTTGTTGAAACTTGACACTTAAGAGAGGAGCTGTTGAGTCATTAAATATTAGCCTACATGAAGTGTGACGTATTTGAGGCGCGCCAATTAGAACGCAATGCATTATTTGAACAACTCCTGTTTTCACACGCTTTTTTTAAAAAAAAATGGTGCGTCATTTCCACCTCGCGTCGTAATTTTCTCTGAGGTACACTCGGGCGCCAATTAGCCTCCACTCATACGCATCACATCGCGTAATTATATTCAGTTCGGACTAATTTGGTCTCCAAACTCCGGGAGAAGATTTACGGGTCCGCTCGAGCAATGTGCAGCAGAAAATTTCCCAGCTAAAGTTTGAAAACTGGCTCCTTTTCGCCAAGCAGACGGGCTGGGAACATTAACCCAGGCCCCCCTCCTCCTGGGCTCTTATGTCATGTGGGGTGACCCCCCCCCCCCCTCACAAGCCGCAGACCTTTCTAGGCCAGAGTAGAGCTAGAGAGAGAGAGAGAGAGAGCACTTCATTTTGTCCTATTACCATGCGTCCTTCCTCAGCTGGATAATGAGAAGAGCCCCGGTTATCATCCGGCGCAGTATGTAGAATATTCTCCTAAGCCAGACAAAGGCGTAGCTTCCTCTAGACCCCACCATGGGAGGTCTATTGGGGAGGCTTTTCCTAGTGCCTCTAGGCAGAGACTATGCAACTTCTTCCTTAGGAAGAAGAGGGGGAAGAAAAAATTGCAGGGCTTGAAAGGCAGTAACATTTTTCCAAGTGGCATTTAACGAATGGCCGATTAGCATTTTTATACGTGCAGTTTAGTTTGGCGAAACAACAAAACGTGAGGGTTTAAACAAATCATCTTGAAGATCGTAATTCCGCTGATGTAATTTGAGGAGCTGTAAGATAACGGAAAACATAACATCTTTTTAATTATCTTGCCCCAGTTTAAAAAAAAAACTTCGAGCCATTCCAGGCATTCACAAAGTTGAGGTTCTGTCTGAGGGAGTTTGGTCACGATTCGAGCCAAAAATATTTCGCCAATATTCTCCAGGTGGCAAGAGTTCAAATTCCTAGAAAATTTTGAAAGCCCTGCTCCCTGCTCCCTGCTGCTGTGTTGGCCTCTACCTCCTTTTTTGTCCTAATTTATCATCGGTCCACGTCAGGAGCAGGGGAAAAGCCGTGCCCATCCCTCTAAATATGGACCAAATGAACAAACAAGCGGGAGGTGGGGCCCTTGCAAAAATTAATCACCAGGCCGAGGAAACCTCCAATTAAGCCTTGATGAAGATGACGTGTTCACAAGCCTTTCCGCCTTATGAGAATGTGCAAATGCGCTTTCTCTTTTCTGAGCATAATACACTTGAAAACGGTTTACAGTGTGGCGCTCAGATGGTTCATACTCTTTGTAGCTAAATAATTGGCTCTGATAGCTACAGGCTGCGAGCAGAGTTTTATCGCGAAATACTATGATGTTCCGGGAACTTTAAAATAATAAAAAAACTAGGCAGAGAAGTAGGGCAAAACCTGCATACAGGCCATTCTGCTCTATAATGAAGTTTGTGTTTCGGAAGCTGTACACATCCACTGTCGGGTGTACCATTGGCGAGTAACATGATTAATAATCTCTGAAGTGCATGTAGCCAATTATTCTGACAAGGCCCAGGGACTTTTTGACACCCAGGCTCGCAGCACATGAACTGAGCTTTGGAAGCAGCTGCAGAATTGCGAGGAGTTTCCGTTTGGGAACAGCATCAAATATGCATGGGGACGAAGGGAAATACTCAAGCTGGCCAAATCTGCCTTTCTATCAATCCCTTAGGATTTTCAGGTACAAACACATACGCAACAATGTGCCCTATACATGTGTGCCTTCCAGTTTGTCGAATCAATGGCGATTGGCGGACATCCCAACACTTTTTCCCCAAACTTTCCCAGCTGGGTTGAAAATACGCTGTTCCTATGCAGATAACACTTGGGCAGAAGACAGATGCAGCTCTTACAACACTCCACACGTTCGCGTGTAATGTAGCGAGCACACAATGGGTCACATTGCCGAAAAAATCGATGGGTTCAAGTGGCACTGGGAGAAAAGTAGAGTTCGACGGGGATCAGTTTGGACCAAGGTTGGGATGCTGTATATATAGGAGGAAGCACTTGCTAGGTGATCTGGACCGAAGAAGGATGTTTTCTGAAGGGAAAGAGAGGAAACACAAAACCTCATTTTGGGTGTCCCCTAGTTGGATGGATTCACTCAGCCGGTCCTCTATTATTGTCCCTGGCACTTAAGCTGGAACAAGTGGCTCGGAAATAATTGGGAAGCGAACGTGCTGACCAAAAATGGCGAAAAAATAGACCTGGCCTGCATTTATACAGGTCGTTAGCAGATTGTTTCCGGAAGCATCTGGCCGCTTCGGATTTCATTAAATAATAGGTCCTGTTTATTAACGGAGGACAGGTCCGCCCGACAGTAGTTTTCTTTCCCGATGGGTTTTGAGAGCTTTTCCAGCAGCCATATGAGCGAGGATTGGGACCGAAAAGGCCAACAAAAATTCTGCAGCGAAATTATGTAAATTATATTTCATCAGGCTAATGAGGATGAAAATGAGGCCTGATAGCGGGCAGCCTTTTCCTCGGGGGAGGAAATCTAATCAGTCCTCGCTGAGCGTCCCCATCAGTCAAGAAATGTTGCACGAGCCATGCTTTTTTACTAATCATATATTCTACGAGCCGTTTTGCTGGGAGGAGGAAAAGTCATGAAGTTATCAGCGAAGAGCAAGTGCTATAGACTATTCAGCCGATTTTATACATGGTGGTAAAACCAAACGCCATTAAAACTAACGCTGGACCGAGTTTGAAAAGTGTGTTGTGGAGCAATTTGCGGGACTTTTCATATTCAAGTGCAAACAATAATTGGTGGACCATGGTTAACGCCAGAGTGCAATTTTTTTTGTTCGTTCCCGCCTCTGAAATCCGTGAATATTCCAAGCTGGTCATTAGGTCGTAACTCTGTGGGATTGCGGCCCTCTGGTTGTTTAAAAAAATCGGGTCTCCTTCTTGACCCATAATAAATGGACTAAATAATTTCTCCAGGCTTGTTCCATGTATGACCCTTATGTGCAGGCGACTCGTGCGAATTTGAAATTCTGCAAGCTCATCCTTGAGGGCATGTATTGCACAATGGAGAGAAAAAAACCCCAGTGTTTTTTTCCACCTAGTACTGCATAAAAAATGCGCGAACAATACGCAAAACTGGAAGCCAGGGGGGGCTGGTTAGTTTTTCCTACTTCACCCCACACTCTTGCAGAATTTATTCTCCACTGTGTAGTCAATTACGAAATGGAAGTGATGGTAACCGGAGTACTTCCCCGAGGGACTAGCAGAGCTGGCCAGCATTGCAAAAAAAAAAAAGAATTATAAAAAAATGCGATGGGGTTTTTGTTCTTTATCCCTTGAAGCAAATTGGCCTGTGGGTATATATGTACAGTACGTAGCGGGTAGAGATAGTTTAGTGTCGGACGTGTTCGAAACGGAGAAAATTTTTGCACGCGTGTAAAAAGAGCGAGCTAATTTGTACAATCCCAGAATGTCTTTCCGTTTTCTGGCTTAAAGTCTGGAAAATTTTCTGGTTGTAATAAAGGCTCGAGTTCGGGTTTAATTCTGCAAAATCGCTTTGACGACGAGCCAACATTCCGGAGGCCCGCTGACAGTTACTTAATTCCAACACCTCGAATAATTTTGCGAAGCCGCCAACTGATTTCGCCAGACTGCAATTTCTGATACTGCAATCGAAGTCATTAAGAGAATTCTAGTCGTCCGGCAAACTGCAGATTCAGCAAGTTTTCAACACCCCCCCTCTTCCAGAGGCTTCGAGAAAACGCTGTAATCACTTTGTCCTTGGCATGTTGGGGGCCGCATGTGTCGCATTGTGCATTGCGGCGTGTACTTTCCGGTGCAATTGCACTGACAATAAACATTGTTGCATGCTAACTAATTGTAACACACTGCATTATAACATCTATTGTATAATATTAAAATCTTTCGTTGTTTGGATAAGCCTTCTGATTGGTCCGCCGCATTTGTTACCGCAACACTTCCGATTGGCCCCCCTCACACAACACTATGAGTAAACAGTGTCCTTCTGTTGACGCTGTTTACTTATATTGTTGAGGTCATTTCCATGGAAACTTGAAAAGTTGGAGGTTCCATAGTTGCATTTTGGGAGGTCCTTTGGGACGGCAATACATTAACAATAAGTCCTCCACCACCGCAGGCCGCAGGCCTAGAAAAAAGCTAGCATATAGCGAGGGATTTTCTAGTATAAGTATAGAAAAGGAAAAATATGTTTAAATTATTTATTATAGGCTAGGTATAAAAAAACTGCAGAATTTATTTCCGTTGCTGTTTGGCTGGTGCAACATCTACGCCGATTTTTACTCCTCGTTTCTTTCGGGGTTGAAATAGTTTGCTCCAAACTCTAGCCCCGAGAGATGAAACCCAGTGACCCTTCAAGGACGCCACATCCATTCTTACCGGTCAGCATGAGACGACAAAAAAAGACGAAAAAAAAGAGAGAAGGTTTCAGCCGAGTTTTTCTCTTTCTCTCGGACTGTGGAGAGCGATAGGAAGTTGGCGGAGAAGCTTTCCCTCCTTTTCTCAGATGGATTTGTTCATTGCGTTGGTATCAATAGACGAGGCGACTGATAACAAATTCGATCGCGGAAAGACGATAAAAAGGAACGACGTTTGAAACCGATTACCTTGGGACTTTGCGACGAGACCAGGAAATGCTGTAACGACATTTTGTGGTGCATACCATTTGAGGGTTGAAGACCTGAAATTCACAACAGGTATTAATTTCGAGACACGAGTGTTTTAAATATATATTTTTTGCTCCCCTTTCTACGTAAAAGAGTTTATTGCTATTGCAGGAAATTAGCACGAGAGACGAGTCAGACAACGCCAATAATTTGGACCAAAATGTGGTCCAGATCAAGGCTTTAGTTATATTTCACGTAGAATATGTACAATTTCACTGAGCACTCCAGGCTGTGTTGTGATAAATGGTTGCAATTTTGCGCTTTTGTGCAAGGAATAATGAGCCTGTGTTGAGCCGATGATTTAGTAATGGGGCAGTTCATACCCGACGGTGCATTGTATAATTTTTTTTTTCAAATCCCATCCGGTGTTGTGCATCCGCAGCAGTTTTCCCGGAATATGGTCGAGTGAAACAGGTCCCCGATGCAGTAGAGAATCGTATGGTTTTCCCATGAATAGCTGGCTCGGAATAAGCAGCTGCAGAATCCAATCGAAGGGCTGTTGTTTTCTATCCCGACGAACGATTGGGATTTTCTCCCAGTCGAAATCGCACCCAGGCTCCACCACCACCTCTCTGAAAATGGAAAACCGCGTTGGGTGTGTTTCGCGCATTTCCAATCTCTCGCAAATGGGGAAACCACGGTCCAGCTTCGTTTTATGAGGCAGTCAAGGAATGCTCGCCCACCCAATTTTTTGTGTCGGTATATTCCGCCCTTGGTCTCTTTAACTTGTGTTCAGCACCTGCAGTTCAATATTCGAATTTAATATTGGTGTGCACAGAACTTCTCTGGAAACTTCTTCTCCGGGACGAACCACTGTATATTTGAATGCGGCTTTTGTCTCGCCCCGTGGCGTCGGAATCCCGTTTTGTGTAAGATGCAAATAAAGCAGGGTCGGATTGATGATATCTGCTGGAAGCTGTTGGTGCAGTGGTGGTCTCTGGTGGAGGATGGATGGCAAGGAGAAGCCGGTTAGCCATGACGCGGCATAATCAGCCATCATTACCCGTAGGGGCAAACCAGGGATTTATCATCTGGCCAAACAGACCGCTGCCTGAGTTCCCTGAGAGTAGTGTAGTAGGCAGGCGTGTCACGTGTCGCGCGATGATGGCGATGGGACACCGCCACTTGGCTCCTCTGATGGATGCTGCGGGACCCAATCCTGCGTATATTTCCGACTCCGCTGCTCCAGACATCCGAATTGCCAAAACCCCAGGCAGTAGTCGCTCCCTTTGACTGCCTGTTTACCTGCCGACGGAAACGTCAGAACTGTTTTTGTGCTGCGGTCACCTACAGTGTGCAAACACCTTTTGTGTGTACATTGTTTACGCTGCCCGTTACAGGTACAGCGAATTGTCCGGACCATTTTCACAGCTATGACAGGCATTTGACTCTATGAAAAGTGCACCCCAAAAGTATACCAAACCGGTCGAGTTAAAATCGCTCATTGGTCTCCATTTCTCCTCTAATCCGAGTGTACGTATATCCACGAGTAGCCAGTACATCACTCTGAAGAGATCAACATATGACTCCGGAAACAATGGGCATTATGGCAGCAACCCCCGAAATTGTATTCAACCTGCTGGAAACACATCAAGAGCAACAAAAGGGATATGGCCCTTTCTATCTCCCCAGCTTTTGGAGAGTATAGTATAGTGGAGGGGGGCAAAACACAGGGACCTCGAGGCAATATAAATACTACCCCCTCGCCCCCCTTCTCTCCTCATCCTATACACTTTCCAATCCTCGTGTTGGGAATGGCCGCGAGCTTTAAAGATCACAATTTTCCAGCCCAGCTCCCCCAAAGTTTCTCCAATTAAGTGAAGTTCGTAGTGTTGCTTGAACGTTGCAACTCGAGAGACTGAAAAGCAGTCTGCCAATTATAAGTAAGGAGACTTGTGGAAGGGGGGGATGAGGGGAGGGGAAAGAGAGAGGGGTTACTCCAGCTCCATTATCGAGGAAAGCAAAAGAAGACGTGATTTATTCCTCTCGTCTGCTGCTGCAGGAAATTGGTAGCCCAAGGACCTTTTTTTTCCTATTTAAAAAAACCCTGCAGCATCTCATGTGATAACCTTTCACATCCTGTGATGGCGAACTGGAGACTTTGATACCGAAGCATGTCTCTAGGGGGCACTAGATGAGCCGTGACTTCTTGGCTCGACTATCTCGAGAGGACCTCTAGCGGGATCATAATTATTTGCATACGCTGCATAAACATGTGCAGTCTAGACTAGTCATATGTCACCTTTTGCATCTGAAATTCCGGGTTAGACCAAATCCCTGCAGGCAAAAAAAATTTAATCACTAGGACAGTCTCATTGCGGACGAGTGTAATCTGGTTTCCCCTGCACAATCACGTGATAATTTCGGGTCCTAAATCACGGGCTAATTGAATTGTAGAGAGACAGGGGTTCGAATCACAAAACCTTCTGTGGGGGGATGAAACTGTCTGTGCCTGTGCTGTGTGTGCAGCCTCAAAGAGCAATCCGTACTAAAACCCCATGGTAGCATCAGGGCAAGGACAAAGGCAAGGTTTTCATAGAAGCTTTAGCTTGCACTTAATGGATTACGTTGAGGTTGGCTCTCTTGGCGGTTCGCTGTTCGGATCATTATGCATGTGCTTCTGATATTCGCGCTTTGCTGCTGTTCGGAGGCACAATGGTGGAAATTTCCGGTGCCTAACCTTCTGTTGCGGTTTTAGCAATTCTAGACACATGTGGAGTAGGGGGGGAAAAAAACTTGAAGTACTAAGCACAACATCAAACAATTGCAGTCAGATCCGCCGAAAATGAGTTTGCAGTGCTCTGTGCAGCATATAAACTGGTGTCCCACAAAGGACTGGAGGGGTCATGACAGGTTTCAGGAAATGTTATTTTTCGGGGGGAGGCTGTGACCTGATGGGAAATGAAAAGGGGAAACTGGCAGGGTGAATGTTTTAAAAAATCCGGACATGCAAAAAAAAAAAAAAGAGTTTGCTTGGCCATTTCAAAAAAAAAAACATGTCGGTCGGCGCTTTTGTCGCAGTTATATTCGAGTATGAAAAGAGACCATGGTTCGAACTGTTTGAATGTAGGTTTCCAATATGTTCGGCCACCCTGTTCGCGGATTTTTTTGAACGGCATCGTGGGTGCCGTGTAATGACGAAATGGGTGGCTTGGAGCCAGGAGCGGGTAAATTTACTATCCGGTAATACTGAAGGTAATCCCTGCTGCTGCATCCAAACTTGAAGCGGGCCATAATAGCGTGTTCACTTGAGTTATCGATCCTGGCCTTTCGGTACATGTAATCCGACTCCCATAAAACGCTATTTGCGAATGTATTTACGACCATCAGGTATAGGATTGTCCCTGCAGCCTACTACACACACACACACAAAAAGTGTCGCGGCTCAAACTTTTTATTATTATTTTCTGGAGGACGGTCCAGACGACAAAAGAAGTCCAAACAGGGTTGTGGATGACAATTGAAGAGAGAAAGAGAAGAGGACAAAAGAGGACTGGCGGACTAATGGCCTGTGGGGAAAAAGGAGTTGGAAAGTTGGTAGTACAAGACTGGGGGCAATTTCGCCGGAATGGGGCTCTTGTTTCTGCCCAATGCCCCGCAGCCACTAGTTGAGGTCGTGTATATGGAGCCTTAAAGGAGGTCCGGACCAGTGGCCCCAAAACAAGGTGGGCGGGTTGGGGTCGTACTTCTCATTAGTCACGGTCCAACGCAACTGGAGATCTTTGGGTATTGCGCGAATCCGGGATTGACGTGGATTGCTCTTGGGAAACGGGGGCATATTCCCGGATTTAATTTATGTGCTCGGATCACGTCCTGCTCCCAGATTGCTCCGGGACTGCCCCAGAAATAGGTTCATCCTGGATTGTATGCAACACACGGGAGAGTTAAACGGTCGGGCTATCCACCAGGGGCACTACGACTAATCCAGATAATATTTTCTCAATTCACAGTTTGAACTACTAGTATTAGCCACCCATTTGGCTTCACTGGGGAATAAGCAGGCCCTTGTGTTGCAGTGAGTTTTGATCCGGGCCTGATTATGTAAGCTTCACTGCACCATTCTCGCCTGCCTCCCCATTCTACCCGCGCTTATCATCATGCGAATTCCCTTTTCGCCCGGAATCGTTATCGAGGAAAATAAGTGCGTCATGAGGATAACGGCAGGAAGGTGCAGGAAAAGGGGTCGCAATTCCCAGCTCAAAAAAAAAGAGAATTGAGCAGCAGTCCATAAGAAAACAAGGGGAGGGAATGGCTGCATTTTGGGATCGGCCTCCTCTATTACCTCAAACTCACAGGTTTTTCCACCCTCATCCTGACGTGGGCTTAACTTAGTCCGGGACCCAGGAACTCCCTTTTCTGGTTGGCCTGGAAGTCTCCGGGCACCCGGAATTAATGGGCCATTGTCAGGCGCAAATAGCAGGAGGGAAACAGATTCAGGGAGCTAATGGAACTTTGCTGATCTCTTCCTCTCTCCCTATTCGCTTGGCGGCTGCACCTCTCTCACTCTCTACTTCTTCTTTTTTTATATATATTTTAAAGCGTCCTTCCCCATTCTCTCCAGCACTAAATTTTCTCCTCTTGCTGATTCGAATCTTCATACCAGACTCTCCTGCCAACCCTTATCTGAGCTCGAAATTTGGCCGTAAATTCCCGATGTTTACGCCAGATGGGGGTGGCTGCAGTTTTCGTATATACCAACATGGCCGCGTCTTTTTACCTCGATTATGATTGGCTGCTGTTGAACACACATGCGCAGAAGCCACATTTGCTAATCGGGCGATTACGAACCAGTTAAAACCTCCTGGCAATATTTAACCGGTTTGTCTCTCCGGGCTGTTGGTTAGCCCCACCAGGCCGGCTCTTAAAAAACATGAGTTGAGCGTAGAAACCTGAGTGAATCTGGTAAAGTGCATTGGAGGATCAGTGCCGTATTGGTCCCGAGGGGATCGGCTGATGTATAGTGCATGGCGCAGCTACTTATTGGGCTAGCTTGGGCCGTAATGTCACGAGGTGAGGAGATCAGAGGCAGTTTAGCCTCCGGGATAGGTAAGGAGGGGATGGATGGGATGGATGGGAAGAAGAGGAGGAGGGGAGGCTTCTCTTCCTCCCCTGCAGGAATGCACGAGTTGAGGAGCTGTCGTGTTGCGGCTCCCGAGGGAACAGGCTTTGACGCGCTCTGACTAACTCGGCACTATGGGGCCGCGGGGAGAAGAGGGTTAGAGGGGGGGGAGGCGCCTACTAGATTATGTTCCTGGAATCTGCCGAGCAAGTTTGGTCGCAAGTCATCATCGCCTCCGGAAGTCAAGTTCAGCTTCAATTTTCATTGGCAGGCTTGCCATCTGGATATTACACACTTTTCTTTAGCGGAATGCTGTGATGGCGCTACTTCTATGGGACAAGTCGGAATTAAAATATTGTTTTGGAAATATTGTATCCATTAACAATAGGAAATCCATTGAAATTTATATCACAAGCCCAATTGAACAATCTGTCTTCCTCTTGAATGTACTTAGATAAACCTACCATCCTGTGTTGGCACAGTACATATTCGCACCCTGGAGTGCAATTAGGGCTGCCTCGCAAAATTCCATGGCATCCGCATAAATAGGGGCAGAAGAGACATACCAAATGAGGCCTGCAGTTTTGCGATATCACCAAGCAAGGCATCATGCCTCATCCGCATTCATATTAAGCCCTGGCTATGGCGCTGCTCTCTCTTTTTTTCCAGTAAAATGTTAATCAGGGCGAGTGCGCGCATAGCACACCAACTTTGATATCTTTTCCCAGGAAATAAGAAAAGTTGGCGGAGGTTACCGGATAGGAGGTGGAAAGAAAAAGATGCACGTGCTTTAAAAAGTCCCAGCAGTCTCTCCCCGTTCAATTATTCAGGTGCATGGGAGCGTTTGCATGCTTATATATATCTCGCCTTCTGCAGCATGGGGAAAGGAAAAGTCCCTCGAGGACACTGTCTAGTTAAAAACTTGGGTCGTCATAAAGTCGAAATACCGTGAAATGACGAGCTGCTTCGAATTAGATTAGCGACGTGTCTTGAGAACCAGGCATCCGGAGGCTGGGTGGGTGGGTGGTTGGGGAGACGATCGTTAACCAATTAAAGTTGAGGGACCGGCGCGATGGGCTACAATTGCTTGTCCGCTTTTTTAGCCGAATATCTCCAGATGAAATCCTGGCCCGCTGCTGCAGTAGCAAGAACTTTGTATAGGGTAGTTCAGGAGTTAATTTTGCCAGCTATTTCACGACTCGTTTCCAGCACTTTTGAGTCCCGATCCTTTTCATTGTTGTAGTGGTCGCCTGTTGGATATTTCCATGAGCACTGGGACCGTGCATGGTCTCCCCTGTAATCTTCTTGGGGTGTGTCTCTGGGCAGATGGCAATTGACCCCTCTTCTCCTGCTAGATGAGAGCAGGGGGACACTACGAGCCAATAACCTCATTTCACACTCCACAACCCCGAAACACTTGGGCCTAACGGGGTCACACAAAGCCGGGCGATTATTTCCAACCCCGCGGTGTAATTAGTTGCGTCTTCACACTTAACTGGGCACAGTGCGAGAGGATGAGGAGAGAGAGAGGCTGCTGGTTGGCGAATTTCAGCCTCAGGTGCCCACTTGGCCTGCCTTTCTCTCATGCAGCACCTAGCATTGATCACATTTGGAAGCTAGATGGTGGAAGGTTGGCAGGATATTGAATTTCACAGGAAGGCTCAAGTGCTGCTGCTGCATGGCTACAGGATCGGGCCAGAAAATCAAGTCGCACACAGACCTTCGATATATTTCAACCTTTCAGCCACTGCAAATGGCACTGCTGCAGTCCCTCGGGGTTGGCTGTATCCACTAGAGGTTTTATGGGTTTTAAACCCACTAGACTTTCCCATATCCACCCACTGAGCCGCTGTCTTCCCCCCGAAAATAAAATAGAAAATCTCACGTAGATGCGTCATCTACGTACAAAAGCATGTCGAGTAACATTACAATCTTCTAGTGCATATGTAGCGTAGAGGGACTGAATCCGATTCAGGGACGACTAGATGACACTCCATTCCGTACTCCCCGAGCGAATAAATAGCCCTCGTAATATAGTGCTAATCTAATAATGCAGCTTTTTCCGGCGAACCTTTTCGCGCAAAAACATTCCCTGCAGTTCGCGTGCTGATTTTTTTTTTGAAGCAGAGAGAGATGGTGGTGGATGTAGTCAGTAGTGGGAATGTGACTGACTCTCCAACGCATGTTGGCTGGATTGTCGACATACCTGCTGTCCGCCAGGAGGGGTAATATTGGTACGTTAATTGGATTTCCATTGAGTCGATTAAACCCGTAGCATGTCAGGAGTTGTGTGCGGGAGGGGGGGGGGGGAAACCCAGAGAACAGACTGGGTTTGTCTGTTCAAGCTTTCCCACCAGATTAGCCCCAAAGTTCAGCTTGCGGACATGGCCTCGGCTCACAAGGAGGCGAATACGTCACGAGGAAGTTGCCCCAATCCTCATTCCAGGACACAGGGTGTTTCAAAATGATACAGCAAACGGAATCGTTTTAGCTTCAAGGACCAAATGACATGTCATTACGAAACAGCCTGTATAATTATCCGGAGCGTCTTAATCCTTCAGAATGCTTCCTTGTCTAAGGCGAGACATCGGATAAAGAAAATGGGGGTGTAGTAGATGCGACCCTGGGTATTAAATTGGGTCGGAGGAAGAGAGTAGGTCCTCTGAGGAATGGACCTGTCGGGGACTCGCGTTTAGGAGGATTTTGTCCCCGTGTTTGGGAGGACAGTTAAGCAATTGGAGCTTGCGGGGACTAATCTTTCAAGAGATGCAAGAGTTTCGGACCCGCTAATTAATCACAGGGCCACAGGCCTTAACTCTGCACATCTGAGCCTAATTCCACCAGTCCTGAGGAAGGATGCTTGATGCCTTGAGAAGTAACCGCGATTTGTTCGTTCCGTACAAAAGGTCCATTCACATAGGACTTGCGGACATGCGGACTGGAATTGTGTAGCTTCTCCTAAATTTTTATCCTAGAATGTACTGTTGATTTACAAGTACAATGCAATTCAGCGACGTTAGTAAATTGACTCTGTCTTTTGGGCAAAATTTGGACTCGCATTTTGTAAACAAGCTTCAGGTTCCAGGCTATGATACAGTAAGGCTGGAACTGCAGTGCAGCAAAATTTCATTGTGAGTCAGTTCCATGTTGACGAGCAGAACTGGTACAGTGTCTGAGTAAGTATTCTTCTCTAAGGTGCCTCAAGTGCCTCTCTAGACAGACACTGACACCAAATTACGGCTCTTGTATAAAAAACAAACATGGAACTTTCCCCGTAACTCCCGTCCCGACATAATGATGCGGTTCCTTCGGATTATACGAGTGGCTCCATGGTATATATAGATCCATCTCGCTCGTTACTCAGAAGCTCTCGCGAATAAGAATGGCTTTGGCTCAGTCTCACCAACTTTGATTTTCCCCCGGTTGTGTGAATAAGGCGACGAGTGTCTACAGTGAGAGTGTGACACTGCTGCAGTTATTGTCACGGGAAGTTCCCTTTCCTAAAGAGGTAGACATGGTGCTTGGCGTTGTCATGCAGAGTAGAGCCCCTAAGCTGAGCCGTGAAGGACGGGGCAATTAGACCGAATTCCGAAGGGACGGTGCGGACCTGCCACCTTGGAAGGGGCCCCTTCTCTCCGCTGATTAGTTCGTCCCGATGTGCGCCCAACTCTTGGCCCTAATGACATTAAGCAGCGTCACGATCTAATGCAGCGGCAGAAGCAGCCGGAGCGAGTCCAAGCCCTGGAGAAATGTCTCCGGACATTTTTTTTTTTAAACTCGAGGGTTAGAGCTCCAAAAAAAGGCTGCTGCTACTGAGCGTCAATATCAATTGAGACAGGAATGGAATTCAATTATGGACTGGAAATGTAAGTGTAAGTTTGTGTTACATTGGTGACCATATAAGTAAAATAACATTTTGAAGTCACGTCCTTCATTGCCAAAAGCTCCTATTTAAAAAAAATCACCACCCAAAAGGCAGCCTTATGGCGACTTAGTGGAATACCCCGTCCTAGGCCATTACAGGCTCAAGTTGGCCTAAATTACTGCTGCAAAAGAGGTGTACTCTCCTTTTTTTGTTACACGGTTCTCTCCTATAAAAGAGAGAAAAAAAGCGGCGCTCTTTTCTTTTGTGGTCCCCAAAGATAGATGAGAGGCATTAGGAGACGGTCTAGAGCTTTAGACTTTGGGTACGGGAAAAATTTGGAAGTGAAGTTCGTAGCCAGCAGACTGATAAATTAGCTCCTTTTTTATCGTGCTAAAAAAACCCTCCCTTGGAAGACAATTCCCTGCATTTATAAAGCATTTCCCTCCCTCCTTTTATTTCTGCAGAAGAGGAGGGGGGGGGGGGCAAATTTACTTTCTTCACATGCACGGGAATTTTGTAATCTTGGTTTCCGTAGCAATGAAATGTTCCGGTCTTGATTTAGTACGACGTATCGCCTTGAATCGTCACTGTATTATGTATATATATTTTTTGCGCACTGGCAATTCGCACATCCTTCGGCCTCCCTAGGCTGTTCATTTACTCTCGAGACACTTAATTATCGAGCCGGAGCGTGTGTAAACGCAGCAAGAAAATGTACAATTAGGGACTGTAACCGGGCGCAAAACGGACTTAAAGTTGCGCCGTGTGTCCCATATAGAGTTGCATTTTGTCCCGGTGATTTTGTCGCGCCAGAGTGGGTGTGAGTTTGGAGTAGAGGAGAGAGAGTGGAGGAGGGGAGATTTTGCGAAAACGCTGCCTGGACCATGTGTAAAATGCATCTGGCTGGAAAACTGCGGAGGCAGAAAACTGGGGATAGGGCATAATGCCGGCTATAACTGCCGGTGAGTGTAATTTGTTGACGTTTTTAGTCCACGGAGAAGGAAATGGCCGCGAAATCCGGCGCTGAATCGCGTAAAAGGGACACCAGAGAGAAAATAGGATGACCGTCCGAAGAAGCATGGACGGAGAGCACCCCGGATCGTAAAAAAAATTATACGATGCTTTTACCGCGTTATTAAGGTGAATATTGTACATAAACACCGGGATTGTATATCTGAGAAAATGTCGGATTGTCTCCGCATTGTTGCATGTCCATAGGAAATTTATGGCCGCCCTGAAAAAAACAATGGAAAATACTGTATTAGGCCGTGAATTTTCGATCATAAATTGTGGACACAAATATGAAGTGTCAGCACGTAGACAAAAATTAAATTTAAAAATGAATCATCATTGTCTGTTTCTAACAAACCTATTAACAAATATATCCATGAATATTGGGGGAAGAGTCGCTTGCTATTTATTTTAAAGCACAATTCCTCATTGAACTATATACTGTTATACGAGGCGTTTGGGGATTTAAATTTGCGGTTGAATAAATTCCCAGATTTCCTGTGTGTAGGTAGTGGGCATTCTCTGATCACATGGCCGGTTGCGCATTCCTGCAAGTCCGGGGCCAATTTCTGGGCTCCTACATAACCGGGGGTAAAAAAAAGAGCTGGAAAAAAATCCGGGTTGGGTGCAGAGAGAGCTAGAGAGAGAGAGAGAGTCGACCCGATTTTTGCGTCTCTCGTGACATGACGAACAGCCCCCGACGCAGATTACGGTAATTGCCAGAGCACACGCCACAGTTTTTGACGAATTCTACTCTCCCCTTGATTTTAATCAGGCTGGCAAATGCAAAAATTGCGGGCTTATAACTTGACCAACTGTTCCTTTTTTTGAAAAAAAAACTCACTCTGCTGGCCCTGCGTTATATATAGGAATATCGCTAAAGCAATTTGGACCACATCTGTATCCTCTCCTCTTTTTTTTCCGGTCTTTCTACGGGCGTGTATCGAGTAAAAAAGATCCGGAGCATCGGTCTGGAAATTGCGAATCGGGGTCCAGCTTCCTCGGAATTGCTTATGGAAATGACCCGGAACCACAGCTTATTTATGGGTAAGCCGGCCCCCCCGGTCTTTGCACTTTTCATATACCCGCGAACACTATATGTCGACTTAACTCGGAGACTTACATGAGCATCGTCGTAACTTTGGGTCCCTCGGATTTGAACTGGGCTATCTCGTTGTAATTCGGCATCATCGTAACTTGCGGCCCATCCTCTTTTACTGCCTGAATATTGCTCTGCCAGGTTGCAATCAATTTTTTTGGTGGGGAAGCCATGTTTAGAAATTCAGGGGGAACTACCTATATTCTGTTAAAAACATGGCCACATTGTCGTTTTCCAGTAGTAAATTTGCAGCATCCTAATCTGGGACAGACGCCATCATCCCAATTGGAGCGCGTTGCGTCGCATTGTCTATTCTCCCACCTTTTCGCCCACCGACTTTTAATCTAATGCGATTTTACGCCCGCCTAATTTTTGCCCTCTCTCCTGTTGGCTAATGCCGTCACCTGAAATTGCGAATGACTTTTTTTTATATTCCAACTGCTGTATGATGCGGGCTTGCACACGTCACAGTCGCCTAATGAAAACGTCGGCTCTGTTGTGGCAACCAGCTGGATACATTCTGACAAAAAAAGTCTCGATGTAAGAACCCGTGAAATGTGTCCTGAAACTGGAAGTTTCAAACATTTTTTTTAAAAAGCTTAGTGCTCCGTGACGGTTGGCATGAAAGTGGTAGTATGGTAAAATGACCACCAATCCTCTGCTGCACCCCTCAAAACGGCCTAAACCACCGAGGCGGTCAAATGCCTTCTTATCTTTGGGAGGAGGGGGGGGGGGGTTGAATCTGGCTTCAGCACAGCCAGCCCCTGAGGAGAAAGACTTGTGCAGAGTTTCGCCAGGGCGCAGGGATTTGGAAAAGGTTTCGAGCCTTCTATCGGTCCCAGTACGACCCTCAACGCCTAACGCAGATTCACGGTCTTATAGGGCCCTGGGAAAAACGGCTTCCGGGGGCCACGGGATTCCGGATCATTCGAACCCATTTTAGAGGGTAAGGGTTATAAGCAGCCACGTTAAACTTGTGCTGTTCAGGTCCCCAAACATAATTATATAGGGAAACTTGCGCTATTGCGTTCAGAATTTAATGAGATTGAAAAAATAATGCACGTGGTCCACCTGCGGGCCATTCGTAAAGGAGCTGGGGCTCGCCTTTTCGCCGAAACTCGACGATAACTTATATTCAGCTAGAAAAAAATTCGCCGAAAATCTACAAAAAGAATAAATTTGACAGCTTAATCCCTGGGTAAATTAACACTTTTCACTAACTGAAATTTTGAGAATTGGCTGCCAGATTCGATCCAATCACACTCAACGTCGCTATACACTGTATCCTCGGCGTAACTCTTCCTCCTGTCATATAACCACCCCTGATAAGAAGCCATATTCGTTGGAATGAACAAGGCTTCGGTCCGGATATCTTTTCCGGGTAGGGTCCAAGGGGGGGCTCCTGATCCGGGGCCAAATATCATCATCCTTCATTGGTGCTGTCCGTATCCCTGGCAGATAGTCGGCGTTCCGGAGATGCCACTCGGCGCTGGGGCAGGACACTTTTCCTGGAAGGGGAAATGGGAGGGAATCGATCCCGGTTTGCTTCAGAAGGAATGGCGCCTGCCGAAAATTGGGCAAGTGAAGGGCGGCCTTGTCCTTTGTTGTCGTCGTGTGTGTGTGTGTGTCTGTATATACGACGAGTGACGTGGACAGGCTGCCAGAGACATGCATCTGAGGAGAGGGGAGTTGGGGGGGAGGGTCTCAGCTGGGCAGACCCTTTATCACAAACTTCTTTATCCGGGATGTCACTTCTTACATCCAGAACTGGGATGACAACGCCCGGGTTGAAAGAAGAAAGGAAAAATACGGGGAAGGGGGAAAAAAAAAGAAGGGGTGGCGGATATCAGTCATAAAGGAACTGGGAGGGGTTATGGGCAGGAAATTATGGAAATATTGGAGGAAAATTTACTTTTCGAGGAACGGTAACGAATTCCTACCCGGGATGAAATATTGCGTTATATTTTTAGGAAACTCCTTTTTTGGGTTAAAGTGAATGAGCGAGGGAGAGGTTTTTCTGTCTCTCGCTGTGCTTGAACATGTTCGTGCTAATTTTGCCAGAAAGCGAGGATGATTTTTCATTGTTATAAATTGGGGAATTTTCCGGAAAGAAAACATGCACTACATAATAATAAAATGGAAACGTCCCTAATAAAATATTGCAATAGTTAGTGTATAAATATGCCAGATTATCTCTTGGAGTTCATGCTTATGCAATATCAACGGAAATGTCCATTTGCATAAAGGTGGATTGTTGGAGCTGTTTATTAACTATATAATATTATTTCAAATGTAAAACTATAGCCTGTTCAAATACAAAAATTGTGTCAATGCATAATATACAACATACCCAAGTGTGTCATTTATTTTTGTAATATATTGTATGATATATGAACGTGTTCGGCAAGACTTTGTCACATTTTTTGGCATTTGCACAGTTTTTCTACCTAAGGCAAACATGCAATTTACAGTTTTATGATTTGACTGATGCATATGTAAAACATTGTTATTTTTGCTCTACGCAAATATTTACACAACAGCAACGAATTCCAAAAATGAAAGATTGTGCTACATTTTATGCTATTCTTTTTTTTCTGACAATGAACAAGGCGAGCCTTTTCCCCCTCGGCCCTGCGTGCTATGCTTGAAATACGCACACAATTCTGCTTCACTAGAGTGAAAACGTGCTGTAAACAAAAGGTTTCAAAGCATATAAAATTACCTGCAATAGGTTCAAATGTACCGTACCGTACAACAAAGCATGTCTACGTGTAGGCCTACAAAACGACATGACTATATTTTATGTCGCTTTTCGACCTGTACCCATCAATCAGCTTGGAAAGCCTTTCCAAACTATATCCACAACACATCCACAAGGTCTCTGAAAGTATTGGAAAAACTGAGGCCAGCGTGATGACGTGCGCCCTTAAGTTAGGCCACCTGGCGCACAAGAGAGTCGCAAGGGTTGCGTTCAAATGTCAGGATAAAGAAAACGTCCACTTTGTACAGGGTGAATAACAGTGGCCATAATGAATACAGATGTGTTAACTTTGCCCCCGCCCGTTTAAAGGGCTAATTTGGGCTCGACGGGTAAGCACCGTATATCGCCTGGCAGTAGTTAAAACGCCAGGGTTCGACGATAGAGAAATGGAGGTTTGCGAAAACCTAACTTCCTCGCAAGTGGATATGGGGAGCGGATATTGGCAGTTCGGGACCGTAAAAACTTGGGGCCTGGGCCCGTAAGTCACTAGTTGGGCCCCCCCCGTCTTTTCCCCCAAAAGCCGTTCCATCAACTTGTGAACTTTGAAGATAGTTGGTTATAAGTTTCAGTACGGTTGCGGACTGAGTTAGCACCTTTTAACCCGAGAGGAAATAGACCCGGAGGCTTGTCCGGGGCCCTTCGGAACACTCTATTCCGGTGGGAGAGAGGGCTCAACATTTCATTCCCAAACTCTGGGTCCCGGATATTTTATTGCCACAATTCCTAACTGTTGGAGAACTGTGCTATACAGGATGACACCCACACCAAAGAAAAAGTTGTGGCGGCATTACTTGTCGACGGATTGACCGAGTTACAATCAACAACTAAACAATATTGCAAGTTTCTGCCAAAGTTAACTCAATTCGCATGAAAAACCCTAAATGCGGCCGTATCCTGAGCGGATTTAGCCAATCAAGTTTCGCAAATTGAGCTATTGTACACCGGGAGTGTGGCAAGTTTTGTACAGTTAGGGTTTTGAGAGTTCCTTAACCGCTACTCATCAGTTGGAGAGAGGGAAGCTGAGGGGAGGTGGGATTGGTCTGAAGACATTTTCCAGTCGAGAAATCTGAAGAGCCCAGGTGGGATGAGGTGGTATTTGAGGCCGGAGAAACTCAGTCCCGACCATCTCCGGATTAATTAAGGGTGGTACTTGCACAATGTAGGCTGTAAATCCGGACACACACACTCTCTCTCTCTTTCCGATTAGAACCGCGGAGTTCTGATGGAATTCATTATCGTTGGCTTGAATGTGCTTCACTGGAAGGGGCACAAGAAGGTTCCGTAGTTTTGAGGTCACGCCTCCGGATAAAACCATCTGAAAGGGTCGGGGGGGGGGGTCCTAATGCAAAGATTTGGTTCTAGGGTGAGTTCGATTTTACTAATTGCCTTTCGCTTTAGTAAGCATAGCAGCGTTCGAAGCCCCCTTTGAAAAGAGAGCTAATAACTTTTGATTGATTGGATGGCTTGGGAAGGAAGGAAAAGAGAGCGAGAGAGAGGTTTTCCGGTGGGACCCAAAATGCGGAACTGACTTGGGGATTGGATCTGGCCATTAGGCTAATTCCGCATCTCTTGTCCACCGGCAGCGATAATTTGCTTATCGGATGTGGGGTTGCGGTATAATATAATAATAAAATGCCAGTCGCTTTGAGAGAGGCGGAGTATTGTGAGTTGCAGGCCAGAGTTTTTGAGATGCCCCCCCCCCCCAACTCTCTACCCGCAGTTTCAACCCCCCCTCCTCTTGACTTCTTGCATACGTAAGGAGACGCGATATTGGGAGGGGAACACCGGCTGCTGCTGGAGTAATACCCAGCTCTGCAAAGAATCCATATGCACGAGGCTGCCATGATATTAAAAGTCTTGGTTCAAAACCCCGCCCAACCCTCGTATATTAACCCTTTAGGTGGAACCCGCCTGCCTTGCTCCATCGTATATATCAGTATTTGCACACTACAGGGCGGTTTAACCGCTGCTGATGGAGGCTCCGATCCACAGGGTGGATTGTCTCATTGAATTGCCAGAATTACCAAAATTGGTAGACTTCGAATTTCTTTAATGGTGTCTGCCTGTTGGCAGACAAAGCATACTTTCCTGTAGAGAAACAGTTCAGCTATACATAGCTTTTTTAATAAAACAGTAACGTCATGTACAGCACACAAGCGTATATGAGAGTCGAATTTGCGCATACAGTTCTTGCATAATTATCAGCATACTTACGAACCACCATGAATAGATGGAACTCTCTCGCCCTTGTTTTATTTATAGAGGAAAATAATAGCAGCGATATGAAAATGAGAAGCAACTTCTAGATACTTCACGTAGCTCCATTAAGGTCATCAAAACAACCTTGTGATCCTCAGCCAATAATAACAGAGTCGAAATAAACATAGAACTGACCTACCACATTTTTAGTGTCGTTGCCACTCTTGTGTCCACACTTTTGGCTCAACTTGCCAGTCGATTCTTCCTCATCGCTGGACATTTTGGCGATTAAACTCAACTTTTATTCAATCCGATGCCTCTCCCTGCACCAAGTCTTATCGTCTCTCCCCCCAGTTAGGCTGGCTTGTAACAAAGGGTATGATGATAAGAAATCTTTTTGTTTCCGGGCCTCCCCCCTCTAAATACTAGGAAAGGGGTAGGAAGAGAGTGGTTTATTATCAGGAAAGGGGGGATGTCGGAGGGACGGACAGGGCTTTGAGGACAATGGCGTGGATTTTACAGCTCTCCGGATGCTGCTAGAGGGGGGGGGGAGGGTTTCTGCTCTTTAATCTGGTAAAAGGATACGTGGAGGTATTAACTTAGGTGCAAATGGGCGCCTGGGAATTCGAGTCCTCCGCCTTTTGTGGCCGCCTTTAAAGCCCTCTTTGCGGACGACAATGCTGCTATACTAATGCTGCAAGTACAGGGCGGCGCACAGCTCAGGTGCACTGTTCAATAGGAGAAAATGTGAATTGTTAATCTCCAGATCGGCCAACAATCACCGAACTGCTTTTTCAAATAATTAATGATGATTATGTTCAACTCGTTGAAGGTACACAGTCTACAACTTGTCCTACTCTGGTACAGTGTTGACTAGAGCAGTGCACCACCCTGTTTACACCAGGGAGGATGGCGCAAATTGACCATGTGCACCAAGTACCGGTTTTTGGCAATTATGCTGCTCCGAAACGCATTTTCTCAATGATGAATTTTGGCGATTGCGGCGCATTAATTCGCTCGGAATGGGGCCGTTAAAGGGTATTAAACCGGCCACAAACGGCTGTAAATGTTTTTCTTTGGTTATCCAGATTTGGGCGCTAAACAACACTTTGTGGCCATACCTTCCAAAAAAAAATGTGTGCATACAGGGTGAATCCCAGACTGTATAAACTCTAATGAGTAAAAGTACTACTTTATTGCGACACACCTTGTATGGCAGTGTTCTTGAGTTAATGCGGATGAGGTGTGGAGCGTTAATTCGTCATTCCGGAGCTTGAGTGCAGGGCGGCCGCATCAGCCGAACAATCCCCGTAAAATCCTAATTAGCATTGTTAATAGTAGAAATATCGTCAGATAATCGGCAGGCAGTGGCAGGCATGAAGAGAGTGCATGGATTTTACATCCTATACAGTGATCACTCTCATCTTTATTTAAGGAACCAAATTGGCCAGATTTGGAATGTTTCGCATTTTTTTTGCACACAAAAACAAATCTGCCAATTTTAGGGATTCGTGTATACTTCCGCTTATTGATCCCTTGGAATTCTCTGGCTTGGCTTCTACCCCTTCCCCGCGAAACTTGGCCAACATTGGTCTAGACTTGGCGTTGCTTATGCGGAGGCGGCGGAAATCAAACAAGCCGACGCGATAATTCGCGATATTCCGGGGGGAATCCGGAGCCCACAAGTAGCACCGGGCACAGGGAAAGGGGGAACTGCTGCTTGGGAAAAGCTGGAGATGGGAAAGTTTGCAGATTCAATCTGAGGAAAGGGAAGGGAGCTTTTCCTGCATCAGTTTAAACCTTCAGTTAGTGCAGTTATTGGCTGCTAATATTGCGATTGAAATTGTTTACCTTGTATGCAAAGTAGGTCATGTCACGGGTTTTTTTTCACTTCTTTTTCTTCTTTGCAGGTAAGCCGCTTCATCTGTTCCTGTCAGCAAAAAGGGTCGTGCTTCTGGTGTAGCAACAATAACCACCTGTGGGGTAGACCTCGGAGCAGGTATTTTCGCATGAATCTGCGGCGGCGAAGGCTGCAGCAATTTTTGCAGGAAAAACGTCAGACGCAGGGATTGGCATTATATACACTTTTTTTTGCGAAACTGTGGGTTTGCTACTGGTTGGATAGAAAAGCCTGTATTTTTTTTGCGAGACGCGTGTCCGGGACAAAAAAATAAGCGAGAAGTGTATAAGGTTTTTTTTTTTCTTCTGTGAGCTGTCAGCACTCTTCACCACACGCTGCTCTTTGAGCGGGTTCGATCGGCTTGACTTTTCTCTAGAGATTTTGTTGGTTTGAGGGGGAGGGGGAGATGCTGCAGACAGGTCTCGTTTTGCGACTCATACTGACGTGGATTATGTGCCCTTTTTCCTATCGAAGTGACACACTTCAAGCTGCTGTATATACGATATATATTTTTTATACGTCCAGGTTATAGATATCGAGCATAAAATGGCAGGCCTGAGGGCGGAAGCCACAATCTTGGCGACTATAGGCTTTTATGTTAGACAAACTCTAATCTCGTAACAGTATAGCTCCTGGCAAACTAATAGCTCAAGTAATGGCACGAAGAATCTGTGATGTACTTGTAGGAGCCAGAACATACAGGTTGCCAAGTCCTTCACACCCAGACTGTAACGGGCGCATAAACTTGGGCCCCCTTTTTTGGCCACGATGCTTGGGATGGCCGAGATTAGGTGGCCATTTTAACATGGTGGAAAATAACTCGTTTGATGTGTGCTTCGTCTGTTAAGGACATGATCGTTAAAGGGGTGGGCGCCAGAAAAAGAGTGCGGATGATAGGTGGTGCGGCACAATTTCCTTTTGATGACGGGTGCCAACCACTCTGGAGATGTTTGCATTAGAGTTGGAAGCAAACTGAAGGCTTCCTCCTTTAGTGGGTTTGGTCCAGATGCATTTTGGCCACTGGCTATATGGTCTGAGGGGAGGCTGGGACGAGTTTACATGGCAAACTTTCCACCCCTCTTTTATTGATTTCATTGCAGATCTGGCTCTCTCTCTCTGTGCCCCCCCATGTATATATATACCCTCACATATAGGACGCATATTTTCACATCAGATAACACGCACATCGCATAAACGTAGCACTTGTGGCCACTTTACCTCGTGTTATCTCCCGCTCTGAATTGGCGGGGTTGCCAGTTCGTTCTGTATGCTGATGCTTGGTTAGCAGCCCCAGTAATTATTAGCCACGTGTTTATGAAGTGTTTACCGCAATAACACCCCTGACGTCACCTTATGCCAGATTTGGAGCATACTGGTGGTAAAACATGTTTGCCAGATAAATTAATACCAGCCGGTGTTTCATCTCAACTGACAACATTTAAGAGCAAGTTTCATCAAAATTCATATCAGATCATTGTATAGGATTATTATTTATATGCTAAATAATCTCGAAAAATGCAGTTTTTTTCCCCTCACCCGCGGTGTAGCCGTCAACTTGGATATTAGTAGTTAATATTCTTGCTTCATCTCCCAAGAGTAATTGCTCCGAAAGTATTAAGCAGCTTAGTGGCAATGTTTCTCCAACTACTTTGGGGCGCAGTGCATTGTAATAAATCATCCCACCGGCAAACTGGTTTCACCACCTATTTTGCTCCAGCGGACACCATTGATTGCTCTTGCATTTCACGCGCGTTTTAGTTGGGAAAGGGGGAGATAGGATGAGAGGGGGGGGGGGGACATGTTTTAACAAAATATTTAATAACCCGGGGTGATGAAAAGGTCGGCACGTGACGACTTGACTTCCTCGTCACGTCTCTCCAGTTTTCATCCGTCCCCTTTTCCCCACCCTTGTCAGGTCAGAACTTTTTGTTTGACACCCTGGGTTTTTGGAAGGGGCCGTTGGTTGGATTGGGGGGAGGCTGGATATATGCCGAGGATATATCGTCGTGGACCAGGGGTAGATGGGGGGAGGTTGAACCGCGTTGAGGCCAATATTGGAAGGGGTCAAAAAGCTGAGGCATGGGCGCGGTTCTTGCTTTTCTGGCAGCGTAGTAACGCAGGGGATCAATAACTGCGTGAAAACGGATGCTGCTGCTGGAGCCGAGAGAGAAAGAGGAGGCTTCATGCCCCCCCGGAACATCAAGAAGCACGCTCTTTCGCCTGCCGCCAGTACAGAAAAAAAAGGCTCCAGTGCACTTGGACGCCGATGAATCGCGCCTTGTGGTCACAATTGGAAGAGAGAGGGAGTGGAAAAAAGCACCTTTTGAGCCGCGTGACGTCACACCCCCTACCCCATGTCACGGTCTGTCACGTTGACTTAAACACCCCCAATTCCACCGTGTTCTTTGATATATACGAATCATGTTTGGGAGTAAACATGAGCATGTGCTAGTACTGCACTGTATATGCCGCGGGCTTAGAACTGCGCTGAAACTAATTGCCCTTGCTGGTACTACACCTCTGCCAGCGAGAGGGCTTGACCCGAGTGAGAAAACAAACGCGCCCGGTTCGAACAGACTATGTAGCAATTCATAATAAATGCGTTAACTCACCAACCCGGGCAGATAGAGTGGGAAAATAATTATATTACACGTGAACAAACCGGCTCTCCAAAAAATAGCGATTTTTTTGGGGGTAATAATAATTTAATCATTTTCCAGTCCACGTCATTGCAGTATTTCCAATAATGTATATCAATATAGTTACTGATATCAGTATCAGTTGTGCACAGGCTGTTTGAATGACCATGTGACATTATTGTTAATCAGTGATGACAGAGGTTAATTTCTCAACATTGGTGTGAGGTGTCTGGGTCAAATTTTTTCTCTCTCTTTCATGTGTGCAGTCTCAGTCATGATTGTTTATTACGACGTCATGTAATACCCAAAAGCGTTACGTCTTGACATTATGTAGTATGAACATGGCCTGACCAGTGGACTTTTTACCTATAGTAAAAAAAGGGGGGCGAGAGAGCAAAGTGCGCAGGTTTTAGCTTGGCGTATACACAAACCGCAACCGAAAGAGAATTCGGGAGAAAATCTCCACTTGATGGATTTCGCCAGAATGTAAATGAAGTTCCCTAACTAGAATTCAAACTTTTCTGATGGACTTCTGGATATTTGACTTGCACAAAGTTCGGCAGTAGTTTGCATGCAAATTGAATACGCACCAAAGGTGTATAGTCCAAATGCAAAGTATTTCTTCCCGTATTTTTTTTTCTGTTTCCACCTCTCCACCTATAGCAACTTAATTATGGACGTGTGTACGGACCACCACTACAAACGACCTCTTAATTTGCTCCACATCCACTGTCCGGATTTATAGGCCTGAAATAGATAGAGTACACCGAGAGCTGTGTATGAAAGGAGCTAGAAATCTTGGCCAATGAACCCTCACTCCTCTGCTGCAGTGTTTCGAATTCGTATCACGCCAGCCTTTTTGGGACACGTGCTCTAGCGGGTGCCAGCTGTACACGACCAGAACTGATTGCACCGACTGCTGTTTGAGCCCAGGGAGAGAGAGAAAAAAAAGCCTTAAGGGAGTGTGTCTCAAAGTCCGGAGTGTGTAGGAATTAATTGCTGAACTTGAGGATCCGACTGTTATTTGTATTATTGTGGGGCGTTTCAGCTGTAATTAAGCCTGACCTCTTAGGTGGTAATTGCTTATCGGCAGGTGCTAATTAGTGTTAGCAGATATGCTAATTTCAAGCCATCAGTACATTTCTGTCTGTATATAGGCTTGTCTGCTGTGTCTGGGAAAAGGAACCTGATCGAATTAGGTCGTGAAACAGAGGCTTAGCTGGCAGCCGGTGATGCCCTTTCCCAAATCGAATCCGGAGTCTCCATCATCGGGGCTTGTAGTTTGATTAGGCCCGGAGCTGCATCCGCGGATGAGGGCTTAGGTATTGGAGGCTTCTTCACCCAAGGTCGCACCTAAGTGCAGTTCGGGATCCGGCCAGAATTTCTGCCCACCCGGAGATCCGGGTCAGGGAGAAAAGAGATGGAAACATTACCCAGGGGCCCCCCACGAAAGGAATCCGAGCTCTCCCCTGAAATTGTTCCCCAAGATGGCCCCCACTGTCCGAGAGAGAAGCTCTAATCCAACCGGATCCGGAATTGAAGGGAGCCCGGAAAATGGCCATTTTCGGCCCTTGACCGGGTATAATGGGCGCGCTTGTTTTCTGATGCAACGTTTGCCATCATTCAGGCGTCGGGTTGAATGGCATCGGCCCTCCCTTAATCGCACTAGCCAAGAAGTGCGGCACAAAATGTCTCCATCAGCATAAAAGTAGTTGGAGCAACGCGGAGCTCCGGGATAGCTTCACTCAACACTCTGCTCCTTTTTTGGGGGGTGGTCCTTCCGATAAGCGCCTGCTCTAAAGATGGAAGTTTGGTCGTTGCGCAGCACGGAACAGCATTTCGCACGAGGAGGGCTAACGCCAAGTTGGAGACATCAAATCGTATGGTTTTTGTGTGGGCGAAGGGAAAAAAGAGAAAAGAAAAAAAGGCATGTTCGGTGCTTGACGAGATGCACATTACATGGAATGTGCACTACCAGCCAAATAAAAAATATTACTGCAGCAGTTGCGAGTGTGTAAATCGCATCTGCAAGTCCAAATAATAATTGCAATGAAAGTGATGGCCTTTTGAAGCTGTTTATGTCTATTACAGTAGGCTATCAGTGACTTGCTTGTTGACTCAAAAAGTTTAATTCCGCATACCCACCAATTTTGTGCTGGACTTGTGCCCTTGGTATACATGTTGGTTCAAGCAGTTATTAACCCGAACTGATGGAAAGTGAAAGGTGCAAGGTTATTCCAACCTTCGCATGACAGTTTCAAACTCGGAATTTCATCATTCTAGTGACAGGTTTATAATGTCGACCACCCTAATTTAACTAATTCGTCGGTTCAGCGCGCAGCGCTAGTTAAATTAGATTTGGACTTGATTATGTATCCTTTGATATAATTAATAATGCAAAATTAGTAATGATGTGCCTTTAATAACAATAATAATCAAAATAATAATAACGGATTAGCTATCAATATGCAATGATGATCATTATGTAATTTTTGGCGGGTGGAATATGATACCCCTACATGCTATTGAATCTCCTCAGTTAAGTCAAAATCAATTGGTACAATAATGTGGATTTTCCCTAATATCTTTTAGAGGATTTCAGACACATTGGTACCGTATACCTGAGGACATGTCGAGCATACTTACTCCAAACCACTTGCTAACGCTGCAACGCTCATGTAAATTGCAACCAAAGTCCTTCACTTCTAATGCAATCCCCATTCGTCCCCGTTTAATTTTCGAGCAATTAGGGCTTTAAAAAATAAGTGGGGGGAAATAAGCGGAAGGCCCTTTAAAAAAAATAGCAGCACCTGTTTCCAAATGTTTTTCCAGGCTGCGTTTAATATCCATGAAAGGGGGCGGAATCAAGCCCAGCAGCCCAGAATATTCAGTTGACAGTGATCATTAAGTGGAGGGAGGGGGGGGGGGGGNGGGCTCTGTTGTTTTTTGGGAGTGTGGGCGCAGCCGTCTTTTATTAGACTCCTACCCATGCACCTCACCCTATACTTTTCCATCTCCTCTGGGAATATATAGGAGCCCACTTTCCACTCCGGGAAACTCGTCAGCTGAACCGAAAAGCGCGCCTGTTTCATATTTAAATAGCTCGCGAAGGAAAACGAGTGTGAAAAATGAGGCATTAGCCGGACTGCGCACAGTATAATCCCTTTTCTCATCTGGTGAGTCGTGGCGCGGGAAAAGAAAAATGTGTGTGTATATAAAAGAGAAGAACTCTCGTCTCCAGCAAGTGGAGCATTTGCTCAAGCGATTTTCTGATGAGGATCAACTATTTATCCGCCAGCAAGATCTGGCCATTTAGGCTCCCACCTGCTCCTAAGAGAGGCTGCATGGAGATAAATTAATAGAATTAATAGTTTTTTTTCCCTTAATTTGTGTTCATTTAATATGCGTTTTGTACAGTACGAGCCCAAATTGCTCAATTATGAATATTATGATTGTAAAAAAAATCAGGAATTCTCTCTTACTTTCTGTGCATTTAGCGTTAAATAGATAATAGTGCATTTATTGCATCGTGAAAAGAGGCAACATTGCCCGAAGGAACACCCTGTACTTGGACCTGATCTGAACTATAAACTGCGGCTGAAATCAATCACCAGATTGTTATCAAGCTATTTTAGGCTTAGGTACGTAGCTTATGTGTACTCAGTTTCATGGAGATAAACACCCATAAATCATCTGCACTAGCCAGCAGTAGGCGCAATCTCAATTTTTCGGTAATTCCTTGATGTATACGTTGCTCGTAAATAACGCTGCACCCAATTACTGCTGCTGGCGCACATGATGGCATAACCTTTTTTTAGAAACATTACCGACACTCCCGGTAATTTAACTTCTACTTACCTACCCTGTCATTGCTTTAACTAAAGCGATGAACCTAACGAAATGATTTGGCATGCTCATTTCATGTCAGAAAAGCTTCCATTTGTGTTGTCATGGCAGATCAAATACATCCATCTCCCCGTTTGTAGGAGTGAAGGAATGAATTGTTTTGTAGCAGGAACGAACTGAATGTTTTCATTGAACATGCCTAAAATGGATTGATGGAACTGTGCAAAACCAGAGGCGGAAAAAAAATTCCGCTGCGTTGCGTGTAACGACCTTTGTACATTTCCCTGTGTACTGTACCGAGAGTAGTACAGTGCCATTGCACGCTCTGCCCGAGTTAAAAATAACAAACGTGCAATTCGCGATATGAAAGAGCTGGGAGGAGGTGCATATATTGACTTGTGTATTTTTAGCGCACATCACTGCCAACTTTCTATGCAACTGATGATTTCGCCATTGTGCAATATCAGATTCGTGCTGATTACTCAGACGTGAGTGCATTTGACGTGAAAACCTATTTGCATACATTAAAGTTGGCATTACAGTTCCAATAATTGCTCATTGGGGCCGCACTTCATCCTTTGTGGCGGCAAACTTTGTTAGAGACGAATGTAGCGCAATATTCTGAGGGTGGGGGTGAGTTGGGTGGGGGTGGGGGTGGGGGCTTAATTACTAGACTAACAGAGTGATAGAGAAGCTGCGAGGTCCAAGTTCAGCCGGATACGGCCCCGAGACGACGTCTTTGAAATATTAAAACTTGTAAAAGCTCCGTTTCCGCAGTTGCGGATCCAACCCAGCCTTACCTAATAAATCATAGAGATGGTTCTGCGGGTGCAGCCGCCTTTTACGTGATGATTAAACGCTGCTTCAAACGACATGCGCACCGATCACACAAATCAGCAAAAAAATCAGTACAAAAATGTGTAGGAAAAGAAAATGGCTGCGTGTAGTATACCTAGATGCGCATGCGTGTGTCGCGAGCGTCCGGATCGCGCGAAATCGCACTATACTCACACACAAAAAATTGTCGCGCCATTTCTCTCCCAGCAGTTCTCTTTTATCGCCAAATACGTAACTTTGCCTTTGGCTGGGGTCCATCCGGCTTGTTTACCAACACGGGATTGCATCATGCAGTTCACGCTACACTGTATGGAGTGAGTTGTGGCGATAAAATGTGGCGGCGCGGCTTGGATAACCCCGAGCACGCCGACAGACCTGTAATTCACTCATGGAAATTTGCAAAAAAAAAAGAAAAAAATTGCGAACCTCCTCCCCTTTTACCAGCTCTCCCTCTAACCACCCCCCTCAGGCCTTGCAATGGACCAATGACCGTGCACTGGAGGAGAAAATTATGTGTATGAATATAGAGGGGGTGTTGTGGTTCGGATGGGGGGTGGGGGGAACAGGAAAATGATGCAACTTGCATTGCTTGTAAAGTCAGTGCGGAGGTGGGCTCCGATTAGAGTGTGTCCAGACATCATGAAGGCGACTTGTGCTTATTTTGCTGGGCTGATGACAATAGCCATGTACCTGCTTGCGATTGGTACAGCCCCGGGAATCCACGCCAGAGAGGACAACGCGATCCCACCGGGTATGTCCATTGTTGCGATTATATAGGATCATTGTTAACGTTGATTTTTGCAAGTTGGCTGGAATTTTGATTTAAACTTAGGAGGAAATACATTTCTGCCAAAAAAAATTTGCGGGATTGGCTGATATTTTTCTGGAGTGCTCCCCTGCTGGTTGGTCGACTCTGATTTAGCAATCGCACAGTTAGGCCCGATTTAGCGAAGCAGTGGCCCGAGTTTGAGTCGAGTTCCGATTGCATCCATGGTTGCAAAGTGTAGAAAACGGGTCCCTGCTCTCTCAAAGCTGCCTTCCGGGATTTGAATGCATCAGGAGTTCATTTGGGAGGAGGCTTTATCGGCACTCTGGGTATGTAACTTGGCGGAGAGGAGGGCGGGGGGGGGACTCTATTGAAATTTTGGGGTGGGCCAGAGGACCGTCGCGCCGCTTTCAAGGAAGAAGCGCATGAAAAATGCAAACGAGATGCATGGGAAGCAAATGAAGGGGGGGGAGACTCGCCCCCGCTCCAAATTCCCCCCACCCCCCAAATTTTTTCCAGTAAGCATGGGACCATCTTCCTTCTGCTACCACACACTAGTATAGTCAGCAGATTTCCAAATGAAGCATCAGAATTCAGGGAAGGGAGTTGAGAGAGGTCAAAGGTTGAAGGGAGGAGATCGGGTTGCAATGTATGTGATCCCGTACAGGTGCAGCCAACTCGTAGGCATATAAAAATCTGTATCGCACCGAGAGAAGATTGGATTACAGTCTGCTTGCACACAGAGCAGAATTTGTAATGTGAATCTCCCCCTGAGGAACTTATTGGGCGTGAAAATGATCATAAAAATTTGCGAGAGTCGGAAAATTTTAATGGAGCTAAAAAAAAAAGCAACATATGGGGCCTCCGGGTGTTGAATCAGGATCGTGACTGCTAAAAATATTTTGTAGACACTAAAAATATCCGCCAGTGTTTATTTAGCAAGCGAGGAGTGCAAGGATTATTATTACGTTTAAAAAAAACGAGAATATTGACCTGTTGCTTATATAGAGCGATGTTATTTCCAATAAATATTTGACACGATTTTAAAGTGAATCATAAAGTCCTTTTTGCAAACGTACTTAATTTTCGCTAATGCATTTCGCATGTAGTGACTATTGCAACAGGTAGCTGACGAATATAAGGAGTTGAGGGCACGAACTTTAAAATAATGTCAGTAACTTCGACGAATTCTGACGCCATAAGGATTGAAAACAACTAAAAATAATTAGAATATCTAATTATAACAGCATAGTAATTACGTACATTGCACTGGCATGTGATGAATTGCTTTTGTCTTTGAAAGTTAAACTTAGCATCAATTATAAGTTTCTGCATCGGGTGAATGAAAGTGTACTACAAGTGACCCACTTTTTAATTGATGGTTTGCAAATAGAACATGCTCACCGATATGTTTTTCTCAACCAAACGAGATAAAAAAGCGGGGTCAACAGTTACTACGCACTCGTTTATGAAACACATGAAAATATTATTGAAGCAAAAAAAAAAAGTCGCGTGGACCTTGCATCATCTACAGAGATTAGAACCACCATTGATCAATCGGAAACGTGCTCGACCTTTAAACAGAATTAGCATAGACATATCTCCAGCCCAAAAAAGTTAGCTCTCGAGGTAAACAAGGTGCGGATAAATCCCATATTGTTACTGCTTCCAAGTTATACCAAACGTGACTAGATTCTAACCAATTTTTTTCTCTCACCTTATTCTTCTTTTTACCCGATTTCTTCTTCTTTTCCCCCTCTCTCCCCATGGCCGTGGAAGTTGACATTTTGGGGGAAGTCTCTGGGGAATAACCTAGGTCTCCTGCCGCGGCATGCCGGTGGACTTGCAAACCTTCAGATGGTTGCAAGCCTCGGAGAGCCTTTTCTGCCCCCCTTCCCCTTCCAAAAAAAAGAGGTACAGAAGTCAAGATTTATCTGGTTGAAAATCCGTGCCGTGTGTGCGAATGGACACATTTGGCGAGTGCAGGAAAAACCGGTCTCCAAGTCAGATTCACGGATGATCGGCAAAGCGTGTGCTCCCAAGTTTTTTTTTTCTCCACCCTACTCCTGGAAACCTTATTCAATGGGCAGGCTCCAGGAGGACTGAGATTTCCAGGACTTTTTTTTCCGCACGGCAGAAAGTGGGTTTCCCAAAAAATATGAAAAACTCAAGTTTCGTCGAGTTTCAAACATGCCCTCATTTTTACCACACTTGAAAATTACGAATATATACACTCTCTTTGTTCAAAAAAAATGAAGCAAACTGCACTGGTCAGACACTAGATTTTACACTAAAATATTAAACAATTTTTTAGGAAAACCCATACAGTCTGCAATGGAAATTCTCGTTAAATTAACAAGTTCTGTTCGAACATCATAAGTAAAAAAAATGCTGCTATTGAACCACTGTTATGTGTAATTCTTTTTGAGATCCACATGGCTAAAAATGTATCAAGCGAGAGCGAATATTTCGTCGCGAATATATGTGCGGTCATATAATAGCAGATGATAGCATTATTGTTATTCACTTTAGCGCATAATCACTGCTGACGCACATCCACGGGGGTCAGCCAGGTGCACAGCAGCGTACGTAATAAATATGTGCCGACGAGCAGTTTAAAAGAACTATAGTACTCCAGGCATGTATTGCACACATGGTATGCTACCCGCATTTTGTCCGGTGCAAAATTGTAAATTGGCAGCGCTTCGCTCACACGCCAATCAAAACATGATTGAGTGCAATTTAGCAAAGAGAGGCGTTATGGAGATAACCAGCACGCAGCGCGGTTAAAAGATTGAGCGGATAGCGTGAAAAATTGAGCCAGCGTTTGTTTGGAGGGGGGAAAATTGTTTCGCACAAACCCGACTGTAACAATTAAGCTGAGTGCTGGTCTGAATATGTTTTCTGGAGAGAGCCAATCAGCCGGAAAGGTAGGGATGCGCCAAATATATTCTGAAAGTTCTACGTGGAAAAATAGCGGTTTTGTGTTGCTTTTTTTTGGGGTGGTAAGGTGAACAAGGCATGAATATCAATTAAGCAAGGGCCGTCGGAACCCTCCAGCACTTGAACGCGGGCTGGGCGAATATGAGCCGATTTGGCGGTGACAAGTATAGGCCTACCGGGGTGCTAATGAGCGTGAAGTAGGGCCATAAATACGCTGCAAATGTCCGGATATTCCCTCGCTCGCATGAAAGATTAATTCCATAATTTTTGGGACGGATTATGGCGCCGTTTACCTGCAAATCCCTTAACGAGGGGGGAGCCGGACCCGCTAGTTGAAGGGCCGTTGCAATGCTGCTGCGGTCATGCAAAACGGTCGGACCCCGATGCGGCATCGGTGTCAACAACTGCAGGGATTTGTAAAAGTACATAAGGCTTCATCCCAAACCCCCACAGAGAGAAGGGTGGGGGTGGTGACAGTCGCAATTTCCGATCGCTTTTGATATATGCCATGTCCTATGCGCTATTAATTATTTTTAGATGCTTTGTACGCTTCGCAGTACCCACAGCATATAACTTCTCAAAAAAGGGCGGCCTCTGCTCCACTAATCAGATCGCTCCTTGGTGTAAATATTTTGATCTGTGGTTAATAAGCCATACACGGTCGAGTTTCAAAAGAGCATTTCTTTTGTACAGCACTGTACCCACCAATCTGATTGGTGGAGAAGCGGGTGGGGAGGCATCTGCATTCTGCTCCACCAATCAGATCAGTGGTACAGTGATGCACAAAAGAAATGCTCTTTTGAAACCCTACGGTGTATGGCTTAATATTTAGGACATGCCTTTTTTTAAATACGTTAGGATGTGGACACTTTAAGTAGCGCCAAATTGTTAAAATTTACATTAACATTTAATTCCAACACAGAAACCAAAATTTGCAACACATTAACAATTAATTTTTGTGTATGAACAACATTCGCATACCTGCAGCACGGTTGGGTTTAATAATTAGCCGTGTTAATCAATTATTGACATAATTGTACAACATAAATGAGCGTCCCCATAAATACTGTGTGGGAAATACAGTTCGACATAATATTGTTTTCCGGCATGTGTATGTGAGTGCATATTTTATCCGGAAGGTCAGTTGACCTATATACTGAAGTAAACAACCAGCCGCAATTTGCGGGGGAAAAAATTGACGCCGGACAAGGACATGTCCATGGATGCAGCATTTAATGCGTAAATAAGCCCTGTCTGCAAGCGCCGCTTTTTAAATGGTCGTTAGGCTCCTGCTGCAGGTGGCGTCGTCGTCGTCTGATGTAAGGAGCGTCGTTGGGAAGGGCTCGGGAAATGTTCGTCGGTTCCCCTTTTTGCGGCATATGCGGAGGACGTTTTCTCCACGTCGCGTTTGGCATCAGCAGACATGGCACTTCATGCCAGCCAAAACTAGAGAAAGAGGCGGGACAGACGCCGCTAATGGCCTCCTATACGACCCAACCGGCAAGACCCTCAACTTTCATAACTAGTTCAGAATAGTGCTGATTAACTCCCCCAGCGGCGGTGGTCCGGATCATACGAAATTACGAGCCAGGTTTATATACCACCAGCCGGGATGGAATTTGGGCATCAGGCATTGTCGTGTAGCAAGAAAGTGACATGTCCAAATCCTATCTGGAAGAATTGCCTTGTTCCCAGGCGGCCCCGCAGCGATATGAAATGCGACACAAAAGTAATCTTTGTCCGGTGCTGCACAAACATTTTCCTGGGGGGCCCTAGAGGGGAGAGTCCACCGGATTTTGTTAGGTTTCCGGATTCCCTCGGTCACGCCTTGGTAGTATAGGAGCCATGGGAAATTCGACTTCTTTCTATATAGGGAACGCCAAAAAAAAAGTTTCAGGAAAAGTCCTTCGGCGGCATCGAGTTGAGATGCAAATTACAGTCTACGGATCGGTGTCGTTGATGAGTTACGGCCTATCGGATCCACTTTCACCCTTGGTGTAATAGCCACCCTGGCTCTCTCAAGGGAAGGTTGCTTGGCCACAGGAGTGGCTATCAGTTTGCATTATAGACTTGCAATATTAACTTTTCGAGCTGTTGGACCGCAAAAAGTTGCAGAGCCGCACTATCAGCAACCGAGGTAGAAAACAGGGTCGCGCGGCATTTATGCATTATTTTCAAGAGAGAGCGAGAGAGTCAGCCTTGTGTCGCAAATTTCGAATTAAATTTTCGGAGGCAGCAGGCAGGATGTGGTAACTGGAGGATTGCAGAACTGCTCAGCTTTTGATTAAGCGGTTTTCCTCGTTGTGAAGGCGAGCTAATCACATCCGAGACAGAAGTTCGGGTTCACTGCACAACTCACCTAGGAAATATACGCGAATTTGAAACTATCAGAGAGCATTTAATTAATTTCCATAATCACGTTTCAGTCACCAATTTATAATGATCGTCCTGCACTTTGGTCGACTCTACTTTTTTTGGAGATGAAACCACCTATGGAGTAGGGCACTTTTGCTGGGGCCGGACTATAGGTCGGTGGGTAGCCAAATAGCCCCAGGGTAGTAAGTAATGTTGAGTGCAGCAGTCAAGTTAATCATCGGAGAGCGCGGCCGGAAAAGGGCCCGAAGCAGGCCGCCTATAAAGCAGGACGATAGAAGGACAGAGAGGCTTGGCTGCTATGCTCCTGGTGCTGGGGTGATGTCGAATCCGACCTTCGTTCTGCTGCAGTTTCATGATGGGGGAGGCCTCGTTTCGCAGGGCCGCAATTTCCAAAGCGATTAGAACCTTATCAGAGCCATCAAGGCGGCGGAGAATTGGCTATCGGGGATAATGACGATGGGGGCGGAGAAGGGGAAGGGTTGGTATCCAGCACCAGACCATGCCTGCAGGATTGGCCTATCCGCAGCCTCTTGTTATGCTGTTCATGCAGCCTCCCTTCCGCGGTTTCATCAACTTGCAGATCTCTTCATGGAAAGAAAAAAAAGGAGGGGGCGAAGATGGCTTCACTCACCGGTTTTTTGGCAACCGAAAAACGTCTTCTGACAACCGACCGCACGATTGATTTATCGGTGTCACACCGGCTCTATTTTTCTTTAAAAACTTTTTTTTTGAAACGGGGCGGTGGGTTTTAATACAGAAAGTTGTGTCATTTGTTTCGACAGAAGGATTTGGTCTGGGAGCTGGATTGGTCGAAACAAAGGTAATTGTGGCGGTGGTGATTGATTGCCCTGCGGTTGGTCCTGATACTGACATCGGATATATAGAGTGCAACCAATCTGGGGGTGTTAGATAGCTGGGGGGAAGGGAGGATAAATCATTAGCTGCAGGAGTGATAAAGTGACGGGACTACCCGGATCTGGACGACCGGCTGAAAGTTTTGTGTCATTAGAAAAGCTGAGAAATACAGATTGCATAATAATAATTGTGTCATCTACCTTTGGGTTATAATCGAGTGCAAGATCCTGTTGTGTGGTGTACCTTGTGGCGTAAGACGGTAAGCCTGGTACTGGGAATGTGTGTCCCAGCGGCGACACAAATGGTCACGTTTTGGGGCATTGGCGAAGCGGAACGAGAGAATTGGGCGAGGCCCTCGCTATAATGCTCCAGCACTTGGGGTCCTCTCCCGGGACAAGCTCTTTACTCAGCCTTGCTTTTGCCTGCGGCTCCGAGGACTACTCTTCTTTTTTTTTAGAAGTCTCGCTCCCAGGGTTTTGGTCCCAGGGGCCATCTTGGACGCGCTTCGTCTCCACTGCAAGAGGCTCCCTGGGTCCCACTAATTGACCCATCCTTTGTTCCGGACTTGGCAAAATGTTTATGCCCCGGAAAAAGGGTTTTTTCCATGGAAATAAGTGCACTAGAACCTTCATTGACTTGAATAGGGCAATGCGAAGGCAAGCAAGGTTCGTATGACCGCTTCTGTTCAAGTGTCACATGGCTTCATGCGTGGGAAAAGTTTTATACTCATTTTTTATCTGGTGTCCCGGTGAAGGAGGTTTTTGCCTAGTGGACAGGAAAAGCTGCTCGTCTTATCAACTTCCAGATGATAAGGGAGGTAGATTGACCCCACATCTCATATGTAACTTTGCGAAAACTGATTAAATTGGCATGATCGTGTAATTGGATCATCGCAATACCTTTTTCATCCGCGATAAAAAGTTGTGGTCAGCAATATTTTAGTCAGGAGTCGCCTTACATCAGTAGGAAAACCACCCCGAGCTATCACTGCATTATTAGAATATCACGTTGCAACCCTAGCCCTGCCGAGTAGATAAACAGTTTTCCTGGTACACTGCTTATCTCATGTTTCAAGCGTAATGACCCAGCCTCCTGAATGATATTCCACCGGGCCTGGTTTCTAAGGCTTTCTGGAGAAGACCCCACCAACGAGGGGTCGATATACCGGCCCTAAAATTGTCCACCAAACCGCAAGAAAAGGGGTGAGGTCACGAGCCTGGAGGTCATCGACGTCTCCTTAAATCCTCATTTGAAGGCAAAAAAGGTTGAAAGGGCATGAATAGAGGGTAAGACGTCCCGTTGTGGCCTAGCCGACAATGAGACTTGGGACGGAAGCAAACGAGAGCATTTCTTGAAGGAGGCTGAGAGGGGAAAGAGGAATCCCAAGAGAGGCAGTTTCTCGGAGAGTTTCCACGGTTTTGTTCGTCAGCCTATGCAGCAATCTATTCGCTCGAGAAGAGGGGGGGGGGATCCAGGGACAGGAACTCGTGCCAGTTCTGTAATTGCACATTAATGTGACTTTGCCTCTGCATCTAAGGTGGAATGTCAATAACTTTTCAAGGAGGGCTTGGATATAGCCTTGTTTTAAGAAGATGGGGAGGGAGAGATAGGGGGAAATCCTGCGTGAAATTGGGAAGACTCGGAACTGATGTAATCCTGTGAGGGTTGATCCAGCGGAATCCGGTGTCTGAGGGATTCCAGGGGGTGTAATCCCATATTAAGTCATGAGGAAGGAATGAGCACGATCAGTGGAATCAATGAGTGTTTGGATGATTGCTGGAAATCCATTGGTGGGCATGAGGAGCTAATGAGCGAAACAAATGAGGTCTTGGATTATCCTATACGGAATCGAGGAGGATTTTGAACATGTGGAAATCCATGTGGAGATAACAGGAAGAATGAACGAGTTTATCTATACCATATACGGTAATCCATATTCAGTACGAAAAAACGTCCAGGATGATTTTCTCTCAATTCTGAAAACCCTGTGACCTGTGATGTGTAATTTTTTGAAAGCAATGAGTGTTACATTCGGACGAGCACTACTCACTCATAATCGAGTGAATTGGCCTCGAGTGAAAAACTTTCAAAAGGGTTTTAATTTCAAGGAGAAGCTTGTGTGAAAATTACGCATATTGAGCCAAAAGGTACTCAAAATGTAATCCGTTTAGTTAGGTCATATCGTGCCTAGATTAGTCTGGCCTGTTCCGGTTTTTAAGCTCTCTAAAGCACGTCAGAAATTGCTAATTTATGGATTAATCAACTGTAAAATCCGGGGAATCCAACAGAATTCGCAGGATTTCCGGCTATCCGATGTAAGATAGAACCAAGGTGTACGTTTTTGTCGAACGATTACCAGGTCGAAATGGGCTCGGATCCTGGTTTATTGACATCCTCTGGCGAAATGAATTCGGTTCTGAATTTGGCGGGGGGAAAAAAATAAGAGAGAGAAATTTCTTCCAGCTTGTGATTTCCCTTGCGATAGATGAGCTCGAAGGAAGTTGTGGAAGGAAATCCACTCTCCGGGCCTGGGCGTATATATCCCAGGCTAAGGCAAAAGTGCTGAGGAAAAAGAAGTTTTGATGCATAAAATATGGGCCCTTGCTTCCTTTACTTGGCCGTTTTGTGTGGCGTTCCCTCAACTGCACTGCAATATTTGTGTGCAAGTTTTTGTCTTTCTTTTTTCTTCTTCTTTATTTTAAAAAACAAGAAGAAACTAGGACTTCCCACCCACCACTCGAGGATTCTTTTCCTTGTCGAGAATTTTTCGCTCCGTGGCTTTTCTCGAGCAGTTGTCGATGGAACTAAGGGAAGTGGTATTCAGTTTCAGAGTATATGAACTTAGTAGTTCGTTTCCGAAGAAAGAGGGATTTGCCTCGGGATGCGATGAAGTTGTTTCAACTGCATTCGGTTTCCTTTCCACAGCCCAAACTACATTTGGAGTGGGGAGGGCTTGCGAATCAATTGAGGTGCTCTTGGCTTTCTTGAAAGCCTTGTTGTGCATTTGAAACGGGGCGTTTACTGCTCCGGGTATAAAAGGGGGGGTCTTGGGTCGCATTCCCAGGGTTGCAGCGGGGTACTAAACTGATGCCGAATTAGTTCAGCAGGGACCTTGATCGACTTTGAAGCATCATTCCCTTGACATCCGAATCGGGTTGCATAGGTTCGAATTACCAGTAGCAAGCAAGTCAAGAGTGTTGTACGGTTAGTAGCATCAGAGTCCTTCAGAGCAGGGTACTAAAACACTGATATTAGAGTAATTCCATCTGGTAATATGAGAATCCTTCCCCAGCTAGACGGCTACTGTTCTGACTCATGCGCCGTGTGTCTGACGTGACATAACTTATTTCTCCTCCATTCTCTGGCTGCCTTTTCCTTCCCCATCTTATTCCAGGGGTGATATGTTGACCCTAAACGGCTCTCTGGGGGCTCGTTTGTAATTAATTTTTCTTCCGCGTGACGAGGTACAGGGGCTTATTCCGCCAGGAAGTTTCCGGATTAATGACCGGGAGACAGAGTGAGCAATTTTCAGGCCGCCGACTTTCCTCTCCAAAGTTGTCGTCAGGGCCTCCGAAATGACGAGCCTCTCATGTGGCCAACCACCCAACTCACCTCACCACCCAGTTTCCTTCAGCCTTTACTATATATATACCGGTAGGAAAAAAGGTCCTTCCCTTTTTTTTCTCAGTTAAGTCTGGTCCGAAACGAGGTAAAGCCCCAAACTACCGACTTGAAATCGATTCTCTCTGGTTTGATTCCTCCCGCTGCAACCGTCTTCCTCCAGTCTAGTTAGGGATTCTGGAAGCGTCCTGTGTATATCTCGGTGGGAAAGAAAGAGGAAAAAAAGGTGGGGGGAGAAAATCACGCCCTTCGAGACTCGAAGGAACAAGAAGAGACGGAAGTGTGGGACGAAGGAATAAAAAGTGGTGAAAAAAAGAAAGGCACCTGTCACCCCAACTTTGGACTGTGGGTGTTGCCAGGTGTGGCAAAGATGGGTGACGGCATGCGTGACATGGAGGTCCTTATTTAGGGGGGAAAAGTTCACCTTTTCTGACCAAAAACCTATAGTTGCAATAATGTGTCAACCCACAAAAATGTACACAGGAGTACCCAAAGAATCGTACTTCATTCAGGAAAAATTGCGTACTTCTGCTATAAGTGACCACTGAATTAATTTCACAGGTGTGACATTCTAGGCACCGTTTCTCTAAACTACTGTGGGTTGACTCATTATTGCATAACAATGCCCAGTTTGAAATAATAGAGGGGGAGGGGGGAATTCATTGTTTCCCCCAGCGGTCACCAGGACCGCAAAATGCAATTAAAATAAATCTGTGCCACATTGTTATTGTTTTCTCGAGGTTGATGAAGTAAACAGCCCATAACCTCTGACCTCCTGAGCTGCGGACTGCCTCGGATATATATGCTCGCCACTGTATGGGGAAAGTTCCTTTGTTCCTGCTGGGGCTGTGCTCTTCAACCTAGTCTAATCCGAGGAAATGTCTTTTTAGTCTGCTTAGTGATAGCAGAGAAGAATGCCCTCCTCCTCCCCTCCTCCCCATCAGTCCTGACTATAAATTCCTGGATTAAGCTCCCAGATTACTTTCTTCCACCCCGTTCCTTCCTTCGAGGAAAACCACTTGTCTGCGGGTCAGAGAAGCAGTTGAAATCCGCAGTCCTCTCTCCGTCTCTCTCTCTTTCTCTTTTGGCTCCGGCAGCACGAGCAGATTAGAACGAGAGAGAGAGAAAGAAGAAGAAAAAAAACCGCGTTCCGAAATAAGGAGGCACCAACTGGATCGATCTTGTCTCGTTTTCTATACACATTCTGTGCAATCTCGCAGGAAAATCGGCGAGAACTCCCCCCGAATTTTCGGCCATTTTGTACCCGTGCAAGTTCCAACCTGCAATGGCTGAATCCGGGACTGCTTAACGACAACGGGTTGAACGTTATTCGAATGTTAACGAAAGGAATCCTTGCAGGGTCGGTGTAGTATGACTGTGTGTGCTGTGTCGGACATTCTTCTAAAAAAACAATACCTCCCAAGTTCGATTTTGCACCATTTTTGTTCTCTCAATTGGCACTATTTCTGTCACCTCACGACACCAATTCAAACCCGCAGAATCTGATTGGACCCGCCATCTTGTTACTGGAGCAACCTTTTGCAAATGGCGTTACTGGCAATGGGGGAGCCTGATAGGACGTGAGGTCTCATCTCCTTTCATTAGACAGCGAAGCCGGTTCTTTGTCAAGGAGGACAAATTCTCTGGCCGTGCTTGGAGCTGGCACTTAGAGCAATAGACTGTAAAAGGGGAGGCTGGAACCTGACAAGAGAAGAGAGTGAAGCGCGTGCCTCCGAAAAGGTCCAAAGATGGCCGCCTCCTTAGTTGCTGTTGATCATAATCTGCTCACGACTTAGCTCGGAGGAGCAAGTAAGCCAAAAGGAGTTTGACTGCGACTACACGGTTTGGCTTTTAGTGTCTGGTGGTGGGGAAAGCTAACATCAACAGTAGCAAGTAAATGGGGGGGAGGAGGAAACAGCAAACTCTGGGGTTTGCAAGGCCGCAAGATGTTGGTACTCCTGCGGGCCGAAAACTCTAATGCGATCTAATATGAATTGCTTCGGGGGCGCCGCCGAAGACGACTCCTCAAGATTGCCGAATAAATCATTCATTTCCTCGACAGTGGAAATTATGCATGGATGAGGAAACCCGCTGGAGAAGAAGAACGAACGGGGAAAAAATGGCGCGCGCATTTTGGATGGAGCTGGCTTGAAACATGCTCCAATTTTCGCAGCAAAAAAAGAGGGTCCTTTCGTGGAGCCTTACCTGAAATAATCGACTTCAAAGAGCCTCCAAGGACTCGTAAAAAGGTGACCGACGAAGACAAGTACTTGCTTTAAACTTAACGAATAGTTCTGCCATCCCTCACCGCCATTTTTTAAACTCTTATTGAGGATATGAAAGGGCTTGCCTGAAGGGGGACGAGCTTCAAAAGGACGTAAACCGTCTTATATCGACTGCTGTTTTAATCCTGCAGCTCTGCCTTTTAGCTCCGGAAATGCTACGTCCTTTTGGTGTGTACGAAACTTTTACCCAAGTTATATTCATCCTTAGAGACTTGACTCCTGAAAATAGTGGAACAGGGCACGTATCAGCCCCTTTCTGTGGCATATTTGTGCGTTTTGGAACCTAATCCACTCTAGTATCTAGTTTAACGACCGGCAAGTAGAATCCCCCATAGCTGCAGGTGTTTTGAATCCCAAATTCCTAGGAAGTGAATCCCCCATACAGCTGATGAAGAGCAGGGTTCTTGCCCCCTGGCTGAATTGAAATCGTCTCAAGGCCAATTGGTCCTCGGATCATTGGCCCAGACTCTTCTTATCTATTAGTCCCAGTCCTTTCTCTCTGGACAGCGCAGGATTGGGGGGGCGAAGGCGCTTTTTTGATGGCGAGGGTGCTGTGTGTGGGAATAGTTTTTTTTTTTGTGGTCTTGGAACTTTGCAGAATAGAAGGCGCCCGTTGGGCCCCAAAGTGGCGCAAGGGAAATCTGGGCTAAACTTTTGAGAAGAGCTGTCAGAGCTTGATTGGCGAAGGTCCAGGACGCGCGGATAAGAGTTCAAGGCGGCGCCCGACGTTGAGTGCGCCGCATTCAGACATACATTTTTTTTGGTGTGTGTGTACTGTACGACACATTGCCTATACACGGAACTATGCAATACCAAATTTGCGAAATGAAAATCCGAACATCAGACGCCACACTTTATAGGTAATTCGATTGGCGTAGACAAATATTTCTCCCCGCAATTAATACCGCATTATTTCCAGCCAATGTCCCTTAATTTCCTGCCGCACAAAGGGGGGCAATTAGTGCTGCTGCTCCAGGCAAGTCACACGTCCGGGTTTTACAAATGGGAGATGCAGGAGCGGGGGGAAATAATTTTGGGCCAAAACACGGCCGCTCAGCCTATAGTTGTTGCACCTAATTTATTCACAGAGCGCCGAGACGCACCGGGCCTTACAAGACGCGGATCTTTGCTCGCAAATTATGGAGTTATCACCACCTCCCTGTGATCTATTTCGCACTAGGATAGCTCTCATTTCACACCGCCTGAGTGCATGTCACATTCAGAGTCGCGGGGGCCTCGTAAATATAATTACTTTTTTTTTCACTGCCCGCATTTGTCCGCTTGGACACATTCGCTGGGAGGCAAAAAAAAGGCAACAATAAAAGAGTGCAGTTTATGTGTACACAGGATGTACAGGGTGCCACCCTTGCCCGTGTTCACATTGCCAACTTTGCCTTCGACCAGTTTTGCCATTAACGGGAGGTTTATGGGAGGTAGGGTTTTGCAGACTGAAATCGCCTAATGTACCAATTGTGGTATTCAAGCCCTGGAGTCGTGGAGGTGGAGGCCGTGGCGTGACCCGGGGCCATAAATTGGGGGAAAGAGAGAGAAGGAGAGAAGGGCCTAATGGGTAAAAGATGACCCCACGTTCTCCCTCCGCCACCCTTTACACATTAGAGCTTCTTCCTGCCCCCGGAAGATATACGCAAATTGGCTGCCGGGGGGTAAACATGTTGCAAGTTGAAGGTCGTGTGATGTAATGAAAATGTTCGGTCTCACTTTCCTATACCAAAACATTTGCTGCGAAAACACACAAGTGGCGACACTTTGGGGAGCCCCGATTGCTGGAGGTCAGTGGTCACCCGAGATTGCACACTCTTTGTTTTACATAAGGGGAGGGATGCCCTTGGAATGTATTTGTCTGCAGCAGCATCCCCACCATACCCTGCGTGTAAATGGATCAATACGCTTTCTAGTTTTGCAGACATGGGGCCCTTCTACGATTCGCGAGATCTTAGCACAAAAGTCGCCCGAAAAGAGATTGATGGTTATGACATTCCATCCGCCATGGCTCCCTGGAGAGTCTTGGAGACCGTTTGATCATCTGGGCCTCTCTGAAAACGCTTCTTGATTGGGCAATCACACGAGTCGGGCTTGATTGAACGGCAATCTGATCGGTGGGGAGGTTAACACAAGGGGGGGATTTATACCATTAAAGTTTCAATTTGCCTTCCGATTAATTGGGATCGATAAATTGACACTTGCATAGTGTGTCTGCTTAAAAACTTGTGATCATTACATTGCTACGATAGGTGGTGGTATAAAATCGCCATTTTGTCCACCCCTTGCAGTTGACAATTCTAGAGTGGACAAAAAAAAAGTGTGGCACAGTCCGGCTGTAAAACGTCGGTCGCAACTACCCGAGTCGGACCACACGCGACATCTGCACTGTACAGCATCCTGCTGTGAAATGCAACGCATCAAAACTACAACGCGGTTCTTGACGGAAGTGTCCAACACGGTACCATTTGTGCACTAGAAACATGTTGGCCTACAGGTGGCACTAATGTGAAGCCAGTGATTATACTGGGAAACGATTGGTTTGCCTTTTTCATTCCACTGAGAAAATGCTCCGGAACAACATGCAATGCGCGATAGTGCATGGAATGTGCAGGTGGCGACTTTTTGTGTGTGTATGTGTCGCCTCTCTCGTGATGATGGAGTGGGGGGGGGGGCATGCCTTGTGGGGGGTTGATGCTGCATATATACCCCCTGGCTGCTACTAGACCCAACCCCGTCAATTGTCAGCCATCAGCCCGGCTCGACCAACCTAATCGGAAACAACGGCCGGACATTCTCGTCTAACAGCAGAGTCCCGCTTGTTTTGACGGCGGGAGATCCTGTCTGCCGACACGCATTGACCACTTTGCATCCGACCTAACACCTGTCACCCCCACGGACACTGCTGCGCTGATAAAATGCTGACAAAAAAGCTGGAGAGATAGAGAGTGGGGTGGGGGGCTTGATTAAATGTTATTGGACAAGGCAGCAGCGGCTGCTGATCAAACGGTCCGAATGGCAAGTTGGACGAAAAGGTCCTCCTAATGGACAGCCTCGGATTACAAAGGCGGTTTTTTATCAAGTTACGCGCCAATTCTGGAATAATTACTAATTACTCTCCCTTTTTGATGCGGTTTTATGAGCGAATGGTGAACTGTGGTAACAATATTGTTTCGGACATCTTTTCAGAAGATAGACACGTGAATTCAAACAGTGGACTGGAAAAAAAAATGGATGCGCCACCCTAGATATTAATCTAGTTCCACACCTTTCCTGGGACTGATTAGCACATTGTTGCCTCCTGAGGTTAGAGCAGCATTTCCTTTCCATGCCTAATGAAGTGAGGAACATTTAGACACGACGGAAGCTCGGGATTATGAAAGTTTTCCAGGAGAATCCGGATGTTGATGCTGTTACATCCTCTCTCTGAAAAAAAAAACTCCCAAATTTTTTTTTCTTCATCCGGTGAGAGACGAATTGTATGTAAGCTTGGAATCGAAGGGAAGTGAGTACGTGTTTTCAAGTTTTAATTTGTGAAAGAGGTAGGTTCCGATCGGGACGCGTGGCTTGTAATTGGTAGAAAAGGGGGTAGGGGATGGGGGGAATGAGATTTGCAGCCTGGCATCCAACTTGGGAATTACGGCAGACGCCGTGATTCGGTTACTTTAGAGGAGGAAGCCCCCAGTCCAAAAAAGGCCTGCAAATACTCCTAGTTTGGATGTGTTGTCGAGAGAAAAAGCCGGCAACTATATATAGAGGCAGACACAAAAAAAACACAACGTAATGCACTTACAAGTTAGTGTTTCCTGCGAGGGATCAGGCTTCGCTTTTTTTTTGGGGGGGGGGGCATACACTCTCAGGTGTCTAAGTAGGCAAGTGCGATAACCACATAAATGTTTAAAATGGCTCGAATAATTTTCTGATAAGCTTACCAACACTGGAATTTAGTTATGATTATTTTAGTGGAACTAAATTATGCAGTTTGGAGTAGTTAAAGCCACCAACGAATTTCTTCGATGTAAATTGGTATGTTCATTACCCGTTTTACACAGCTTGCATTATTCTCTCTGCAAGATATTGTAAAACAAGACTTATTATACCTTGCACAAAGAGTACGCTCCTGCAAAAATGTGTTAAAATTTCTCTTGTCAGCATACAGTTTTTTCCGCCTTAATTAGATCGCTTGGGGACGTATTATCTCGCTCATAAACCACATGCACTTCCAACAGTTTTTCCCCAGACATCGTCTTGTCTGATAGTTTTTGGACGGTGCTCGCGGGTGGAAAAGCATGTTTATCTACAGACAAGCGCTAACGCTCTCCAGCAATTGCCTGCTTGCACTGCAGATTTTGAGTGGGATTTTGCCAGTTAACTCGGTTTCCGATAGCTGCTGCATATTCATCGAAGGAAACGTGAAATTGAGTCTCGAGTCCACGTGTCTCTCCCGAAGGGCTTTTCCAAGTTCAAGATAAGCAGGGGTGGGGGGTGGGAAGGGGGAAGCAGCCAGGAGACTAATTACATTAGAGCAACACGATCTAAGTCTTTGTCCCAGGCATCCATCCAGTTCTCCCTACATTGCACCTACCGCAATGAGCACCCAGCAGGCAAAGGGATGGGACAATACCGACCCGTTTATTACGCTGCGGGGCTTTACGAGCCAGCCTACGGAATTTCGGGCACAAAAGCACGGTTACGACTTGTGCAAATGTCAGCTCAGGACCAGAGGATTTCGGAGGAAGGAAGGCGGCCGATGCTGGCTGAATGCCGAGCCCCCCCCCCCCACCCCCAACCACACTATCTGTATAGCCAACTGAACCGGTTGGAAATTCGACGGAATATATTTTTTTTAAACTAATTTTGGAAAGTGGGTGTCGATCATGTTTATGTCGTCAGGAAATGGGAGCCGTTGCACACAATTTGCGCCTGAATATTTCAGGCACTACACGTTTCTGAATATTCTGCACCGATTTGCGCGTGAAATACAAGACTGTTGTTTTACCCCTAATTTTGCAAAGCGATCTTTACCACCATGCACTGTACACGCCCCACTTTCCGATGACAGCTCGACACTGTCGCATGTGATGGCATCTCTCCAAATTGGGGGTTTCTTGCCTTTCAAACCCAATTTTTTCTACAGTGACAAATGGACGAGTTGTTGTAGACTGTCGGTTAGAGGAAAAATTATTTCTTCTGTCTATCTCTCTTTCGCTAGTAGCAAATTGCGTCCAAGTCAGATGTGTTTTCGCTTCGCTCGAGTCAGGATTTTATGCGAATTTCCGCCGTATTTCTAGACCGGGTGTATAGTAGCCCCCTGGAGGAGGAGTCCAATCTTGTTTTGCGCGCTTCTGACATGAAAGTAGTTGAGCAGAAAGCACTGAAGGGACGATGTATGTGCGACGAAGAAGAAAGACGTAGAAAAAAAAATCCAAGCATCCATATTAGGAAATATAGGGCACCTCCCATGTTTATTCGAGTGACGACACTCGGAGGAGGACTCCATCTGTCCGGACCACCGTTTATTCCAGGACTTGAAATTGGAAGTAGTGTTTATCAAGGGTTGGGGGGAGGTTGGCTGGAAGACATGCAAAGCCAGGGGCTATTGAATATTTGAAAAGCCAGAGAGTTGGGCAGAGACGTTCATCCCCGTCTCCATCCCATCTTTTTTTTCTTCTCCTCCTTTCCTTCTTCTCTTCATGAATCCCAAGACGCTTCCAACCGTCTTAGTTACGACCTATTTTTGAAAGGCCCGGGTCTCATCCCTTATCTCGCATATCCCCGACCTTAGTTACAGAGTCTGTTTCGCCGTGGACCATACGAAAGATGGATGGTAAAAAGGAGGAGACTTTTCCGTCTCAACGACTGCTACATTTCGCTGCGGGCTGGCCGTATCTTGCTGGAAAGAGAAAGGGGAAAAAAAGAATGCTCCGGATTCTGGTGCCTCGTGCTTGTATACTTATTTCAAGGCACGTTTTTGCGAGGCCTACATGCGTGAGATGCACGTCGTTGGCTTCACGACTCGGGGACTAATATTAGACTGGGAACTTCCTCTACCTGTCAGGGCAGGGATCCAAGGCTCTGTGCATATAGCTAGGACACACGGGTGGGCGAGGCACATTTTTTGGCCCATGTAACGCAGGGGTGTCATCCTTACAGCTATTGTTATTTTGGTTCCTATTCACACGCGTGGAATTGCTCCAGACGTTAAGAGTATACGCAGTGATGTACAAGGTTATTGCGCCACTTGAAAAACCTTAACGGAAAGAACTTTCGTAACAGAATTTGGGCTGCATAATGCTGTTGGGTATTCAGAGGTAGAGTGAAATTAATGTAACTATGTCATTGGATGTAATTGTTACTACACTCGGTAACATGACCTACATCTGCACTTTTAATAATGTGCTGCGGTTTCATTACACTTAGGTACACGGTATATACCTTCGATCGAAGGTAACTCATGATTTGTGGCGAAAATTTAATCAACATTTAATAACCGAGGGCTATCGAAGGCATTCAGCAGTGAAACCGGGCCTAAGGCAAAGTACACTTCATTTTAAATTAGTTATCAGGTTGAACCAGTGAAGTAGACCGTGGACCGCAGATTTAACCCTCTTATTAGTAGTTGTTGGCATCAATTAGCCGTACAGTTAACAAGAGGCAGTAGGGTTTCATTGGCAAACCTCCCTTAAGCGACTGTATCTTTGTGGCAGTGTCCGGTTTCCTGGTAGGAATAATTTTATGCGGAGCATGAGCGAATTGATGTAAACACTGCAAGTGGCTTTTATTAAAACCCCAATGAGTGTAGGCCGCATATATGACAATACCTTTCACCTGAAACAACGTGCTCATCAGTGTGGCAAAACGGGGCAAAACCCGAAATCGTTTTATCTGGTAGTCCAAGTTCAACCCACGAGCCGCTGCTATCATGTAATATCCAATATCGCAATTTTTCCTGGGCTCCTTTCCTTCTCCGGGGGTCCGATAATTAATTTCTACATCATGTTTCTGTCAGGCTAAATGAAATTCTCCCACAGGAAAGCAAGCAGCTGTTGTATATCAGGAGCCGAATTTCCGATGTAATTGAAGCCTTCAAGAGATGCTATCGGTATTTTTTTATCCGTCCAAGCGAGCCGTAATCTCAAGCAGGAAAAAGCAATCCGGGGGTCGGATCGTAAAGAAAAATGATGAGTGGACCGGAATCGGATCGTAAATCCCATACTCCTGAGTTTGGCTCCGGATCAAGGGGAAAAGGGAAAAAGTGAACTAAGAGGGGCAGTCTCTTTTTTTTTGAATCCCCCTTTGCAAAGTGACCCCCCCCCCCTTCCCTCCGAATGAAATTTGTCTGCAGAATAGGTCCAATCGAACTGTTTCCCCTACTCTTCCCCTCGCAGTTTCCCCCAAAGTCAACAAGGGTTTAAACCAGCCCCGGCAGATTAGGGGTTAGCCTGCGCGAAAACACTCCACCAGGTACACTAAGTGGATCGCAAGTTTCCACATGTTCGCACTGTTGACATGCTCCTCGTCAACCCCCATCGCACACCAGAGAGAGGTTGGCATTTACAGCATTCCCTGTACAGATACATTGTCCGTGTGGCGTGAGTTCTCGAGCAGGAAAAACAGGTACTTGGAGATTACATGCATTTTAACTGTAAGCTCGGAAGTAAACAAGAAGAGTTACTCTTCAGAGAGTCCGGATGTAGCTGTAGTAACTAAAATATGCAATTTTTCTTGGAGGGGAAAAGGGCTGTAGTGGTTACTGGGCCACGAGTTGGGTTGGTTACAGGTTTTAACCAAACATGTAAAACGCCATAATGGTAACTTCCCACGCTGTATAAAACCTCTCCAAAATCTGCAAACCACCCACGATAAAGCCGAAGAAAATCCTGGAGAACACAAAAGCTCTGCACGTGAAGCATTTCTAAGAAGTGTGGGTTGGAAAGGGGGCGGGTTCGTTTAGCCCATCCCCCCCTCCCAACCATCCTAAAAAAAACTTCCTCTCCATCAGCCTCCAGTTTCCTCCTTGTATTGATTGGGAAGCCTGTAAAAGAGTGGTGAATTGAAGTTCTGTAGGGAAGGACATAGGTTGAGAGACATCCCCCCCTTCCTTGCAGCCAGTCTCTTTTTCCCCCCCGTATTTCATCGACTGACAAAAGCAGATGTTCGATTGGCTGGGTGGTACATCCGAGAGGGGGCAATTATGGTCCAGTCAGGCGGACCCTGTACAAGCATTTGCAAAACCACGTTTTGCGACCTCGAGTGCTTCCTTCCTTCCTGCGAAAACCGAACCCTCTAGCGGCCGATTCCCAGCCAACAGAATTGGGTTTGCTGCGAAACGTGTCGCCAAAAGGCCATCCATCTCCCGAACGATTCCTTTTGTCCATGGCCACTAAGTCTTTTCCCCCAAGAGCTGATGGATGGCCCCATCTCTTCCTCTCTCTTTTTTATATCCTGCGAATACCATCCCTACGATCGAACTTGGGAAAGCCTTAGGTCTACCAAGACTCCTGGAGACATCCATCATCTCGCCCTTAATACCTCGCTAAACTCCGGGGTTGATTCCTGCCATTTTCGAGAGAAGGTCGCGAGGGGGTTAGCTTCTAAAGAAAGTTCATCCTGCGAGGTGGACAACCTTTCGGCCTCGCTTGTAGGGCGGATGGCCCGCAATGCAGGCGCCCAATTTACGGGAACACATTTTTGTACACTGTTTTTTTTTATCTATAGTAAACTTCTTTCTAATGTGCTGCTTTGTTTCTTACAGAAGCGAGGACGTGTTCAACAACGGAATTCAGGTGCGCCAACGGAAGGTGTATCCCGAGCCGATGGCAGTGCGACAATGAGAAGGACTGCGACGACGGAAGCGACGAGGACCCTCAGACATGCCGTAAGTGCTTTCATCTTTTACATACCCTCATGCTGTCGCCATTAAACAAAATAATAATACAACCAGTTTTGTTGCACAATCAGCAAATGTGCCGGATTTTTAACACACTGTCGGTGGTTCAGTTAAGTATAATTAAGAGGTGGTGACCAATTCAAAAATGACCGTAAGAAAATTTAGTCCATTATGTACTACAAAATGACTCCATTGTTCGTTCCAGACACATTTCACTGTACAGTTCTGGGGTTACATTTAATCAGAATAATCAGATGTAGCGGAGTGGTCAAACCCTCTTTACCTAACTGAACCACCTCAAAAAAAAAGTTTTTGTCCATCAGAAGTCTCGGATGTGTGTCCCCAGCAACCACCTCTCAACTTAGGTTGACAATTCACGCCCTGTTTCAGCAAAGATTTTTTTTGGGAGTGTGGATGAGGTGGTTTGGAGTCGGAGGCAGCGCAGATGTGGTGGTGGAGGGGGGGGTTGCCATTGAGCGATGCCGTGGGAACCATTAGTTCCGCACTAGTTGCCACTTCACCCAAGGTCCTTTTGCTTGTCCGGCTCTGCGGACACTGCAGTCGGCACCCTCTGACAAAATGACGCTTTGGATATTTTTCTCTCTTCTCCTCCCCCTCCTCCTTTCTGCTTTGGCCCTTTCCATCCCCCCACCCCAAAAACCGACCCAAGGCTTTTCATTTTCTGCGAGAGAGCAGTGTGCCCCTAAGCTGGCTGGCAGGTTTGAGGTCGAATGTGAATGGACGCGAGTGTGTCCCATGGGGGCGGTTGTGCATCGCAGCGGACCTAAACTCTCTTTTTCTCGGATTAAAACTGGAAGGACCCCCGAGGTTCTAGCATCTGCTGCGGACGGATATGATTCCGACTTTTATATCACAAACAAATGTAGGGCTAATGACATCGCCACTCTTTTTGCTGCCGGCAGGAAAGTCGCACAAAGGAAAAAGCCTTGTTCCTTTTTAGGGCATCTCGATTGCGGTTGGGAATGGTCATGAAGGGGCGGTTTTCCTGGAGTTAGTCCAGTGTTGGAGATTAGTCCGCGGAGGATCCAGCAGAGTTTGGAGTGGTGAGGAGATGAAAAGGGGTAGGACACAAAAGTTTGTCTTTTCTTCCCAGGCGCAGGTTTTTAGCAAAATTAACTGGCGTTGCAGCAATAAAAGGAAAGCCTGAGAGGTCGTCCAAAAAGTACCTGTGTCACAAAATACAACCACCAGCACTCTAGCAAGACAAATGTTAACAAGACAAAATCATCGTGATGTGCTTTATGGATGATCCTGTTATATTAGGGAATATGTTGGGCTAACATTACTGTAGGTTGATCCAACCCGAATATTCAAGCGGACTGATATTCGCATTTGCGCGACGCATCCAACCACAGTCCAGTTTTTCCAATGGAACTATGCAGTCGGAGCAGTGTCATAATGAGTTTTTCGGTGCGTTTGATCTACTCCCACGCGATTCAGTTGGTCAAATGAATTTAATTACGCAGTAAGAATCAAACGCTGTTGGAAATTAATTACGCAATGTTTTCAGCTACCAACTCGTGACATTCATTTTCTGGGCCGGTGTACTGAAGCTCTCTGCTGAATAAACCGCATTGGGTCGCCCCAACCGCTCTCCAGAAATTAAAATCAGCGATTGACTATTGTTTTCCACCAACCGATAGCAATATTTTAAAATCCTCTGCATGTAATTTTGATAACCTTTTTTTGTGTGTGTGTGTGTGAGAGCGCGCAAATGCCGCGGTGCATTAGGTAAAAATTTGGTTGGTCATTTGATGATTAATAGTTTGGAGAATGAGTGACAGCGAAACCAGCATCGAGTCCATACTGTTAATTGAATGAATGCTGATCGTCCATTGCAACAATTATTGTCACGTCTGTTTTAATGCGCACTTCTCACTGACAGATATACCGTGTAGGTAGACCCACAACTACAGTACTTCAAATTTTTTATAGATGAAGCTCGGAATAGTCTCTGATTCCAAATTATTCCCCGTGTACTGTTATTGGCAAACTTGGCCAACTTTTCAGTGGGGGGTTTAAAAAAAGTTCTGGAGTTGATTCCCGGATTAATTAGGCATACACCCCCTCCCCCCCACTCATCCCACCCTCTCCCTCGAAGGAAAGCAGGAAGGGGGGGGGACTCATTTGCCTTTCATGCCGATAGGCCAACCCCAAGACCCTTCGCTGTCAGCATTTCATATGAAGCAGAGGCTTGTAATTTGCTGGCATGGCGTTGCGGTGCATTTCCGCACCTTTCTGGCCCGTCGGAAGAGGGCAAGTTCCGCCGTCTAATTAGATCCCCCCCAACTCCATCCTCCCCTCCTGATTTTAACTCCCTCCTCCTCCTCCCTTTCTCACCTACCAAAGTTCTGCCAAGTTCCTGGGATTTTCCGGATGGTCTCACAGTGATTAATTCCCGCCCTGTGTTATTTCGCAGCGTTTCAACAGTTTTGGCGACGCCCGGATTCTACTGCTGCTCCTGGTTGTGTTTTTTCTCCAAGGAAGAATACCGCAGCACTAACCATGCTTATCTCAACAGGTACTCGAAACTGCACCTCGGAGGAGTTCACTTGCTCCCCTGGGCTATGTATTCCCCGAGGCTGGGTCTGCGATGACCGGCCTGATTGCCCCACTGGCGCAGACGAGACCAACTGCAGTAAGTTCGCAAGCCCTGCCGCTGCTGCACCGCTTTGATGGGCAGTGTGAGGCGATAACCCCGGGAGTTTGTGTGGCCTTGGGGAGTTGGCTTCATGCTTCAGGCGTGGGGAGAGCCACTCAGAGGGCATGGCCACCTGGGACCACTCAGGGAGCCAAAAACGTCTCCTGGGCCAATCAGAGAAATGTTTACCTACCTCAGGCCAATCAGGTGGCGTAATCGCATTCTGATCCAATCGTATAGCTGGCAGCCACGGGCCAATCAGATTGCGTGTACCACACCTTGGGCCAATCAGGTGGTGTAATCGCATTCTGAGCCAATCGTGTAGCTGGCAGCCACGGGCCAATCAGATTGCGTGTACCACACCTGGGCCAATCAGGTGGCGTAATCGCATTCTGAGCCAATCATGTAGCTGGCAGCCACGGGCCAATCAGATTGCGCGTACCACACCTGGGCCAATCAGAGAAATGTTTAGCCAGCTCTGGCCAATCAGGTGGCGTAATCGCATTCGGAGTCATAGTTGGCAGCCACGGGCCAATCAGAATGCGTGTGGTCCACCTGAGCCAATCAGATCGACGGATAAGCAGTGCCCAATCATGAGGCGTCTTCCCAAGGCCAGTTTTTCACCATACTAACACTAACCCCGCTTTTTTTTCCAAGCACTTTGGCAGGTACCGCTCGGGGACTAATTGGTGTAACGGGGTGCTTGACTAACAGGTGCGCAGTTTAACATGGGTGGTGTTGGTCGTTCCTCTTGCAGAAATAAAGACCTGCAACCCCGAGCAATTCAGCTGCCACGGGCGTGAGGGGGAGTGTGTGCCCCTTTCATGGGTGTGTGATGACCACGCAGACTGCTCGGATGGCTCTGACGAACGGGCTTGCAGTAAGAGTTAACGCTTTTAGTGTTGTGCGCGTAGCTTCAACCACGCCCCACCCACCCCGACCAGAGTATATACTATATAATGCATGGGGTGTTTTGCCTCTAGGGTTAGGGTGTGAGTTGTGTTGCATGAATGCATGGATGGATATCGCTCCAGGGTTGATGCTGGGATGGGACGTCAGCTTTTTCCCCCCATATCTCTCCTCGTATATAGCTCGGAATCACTTTAGGCGTTAATGTATTCATGGAGTGCAAACTGTACAAGTAGATAGTTTGCTCTAAAAGCAACGGTTCGACTCCCCAAGTAGCGCGTTTTGATAGCATACGATAATTGCCAGATTCGATGGTACATTAGGTTTAAGCTAACCTTTACCCCATGGCTAAAACGTAGCATTGCATTTGCAGTTATTGATTACCATATAAATAAATTACGTGGTTCCTTAAACTATATAGTATTTCACAAGATAAACTTGATTACAAAAGATTTGTTAATAATTTTTATACGGAATATATCAGCAAAGGTTATCCTGACACTCGAGGGCAACCCTTCAACCTCTCTTGTTCTCAGGGACGGCTGACTCCCAGGATAAACTCACCTCGGGCCAGTTTTTGCGCTCATTTAATGTTGCATTATGATATTCTGATGCTTGTTCCGGTGAGAGAATATACCGGAATTTGTACATATCTTTGGGGCGTCATTAACAGCTGCAGAAGCCACATTTCTGCAATAATTAGTACTGTACAACTGGTTGACCTAGAACTGGAACAGACGCTTCCAAGTGACTGGATGTACAGTATACACCTTTGACTTGTACGTTATGAGCCAGGCAATCCGTATTGACATGTAAAGTCGCGTAAAGTGTACTGTAGCCGATTCGATTAACAGCTCTCCTGCTGCATGGAGTGTTGTTGGAGCCAAGTTATTACTGCAGCCTCGATTACGCATATTCGTAGCGCTCGTCTCCTGGAGCAGTTTGATCGCGCATTAAGAACAAAGTGGGAGGGATGGGAAGGCAAGTAATTTCTGGCAGAAGCGGAGACAAGGAGGCAGATGATGCAGTTGAGCAGGGGGAAGGCCCCCTCGTTTCCAGGGAGACAAAAGGGTTAAGGTGTCTCCGTGTCGTGTCCACCGCCGGAGGTTTGGTTATTGCTGGAGGAGCTCAGCCGCCGAGTTTAATTACCGGCGACACGAATAGACTTCACTCCGGCACCGAAAGGCCTCTAATTAAAATCGATTTTAATGTCACCATCAACGCGATATGAATATTGCATTAGCGCCGGGCTAGCCGCGATTGAGCCGATCCTTTTGTCCCGGACGCCGATTCTGTCCCGTAAACACCCGCATCTGGACGCTGTGATTGATGCTGGGAGATGATGAGAAAAAGGAGCTAGCGCAAGAATTAAAGCAGGCACTAATTAGCTGGTAAAGCTACATGCTAACTTCCAGAGTCCGGCTTGTTTCGCTACTAATATATGATAGTTTTTTTTCCCCCAGTAGAGCCTCAAATGTTAATGGCCATATTTGCGGGCGCTGGCCTCTCTTGTTTTTTTTGTCGAACAAGAGAGTGCAGTTTTCAATCTCCACTTTTGAGAGATTGGAGCGAAAAGGGTGCGGGATAGAAAGAGATAGATAAAAAAAAAGAAGAGAGAGGTAGAGAGAGACCTGGCTGCCTCTTGTGTATACAGTGAGGGAAGCGAAAATAGTCCGGGCCTCCAGTTTCCGAGTGTGGATGGAGTAATGTGAAGCGAGCCCTTTCAAAATGGGTGGGTGAGATGGGTGGGTGGGGGGGAAAGACGAGAAAGGAAGCCGTGGGAATCTCGGGAATTGAAAAGAGCCGCCTCTCTCTTCTCTTTCCTTTTTTTCACTCCGGACAGAGAGCCGAGAAAAGTTCTCTCCTCCTCTTTTTTTTCTACTCCAGTTTCGACTCCCGGAACGGAAAATTGCGCCAAATAACTCTGGCACCTATTAGGTTTCTTTTAAAACTCGAAAGGGAGGAGAGAGCCCAGGTTATAACAGAGTCAGTATTGTGATTACTGATTACATTTCCTCCTCGAAATTCGACTCTGGAAAAAAAATGGAAAGCTGGAGGCGAGGCTGGAGGGGTCGGATTGACATTCTGCTTACATTGTCACAATATGCAAAAAAAGAGAGAGAGAGAGAGCGAAATTCAGTTTGCAAGTATGATGCTAGCTCTGATTTCTGCAGGCATTCTTCAATGAAAACAAAAGTACCGAACAGTTATGCTGCCTGGTGAGTTTGGAAAGGCTTCATTTTTGCAAATAATCTGCAAGCTAATATTTCAATTCGAGTTTATTCGAGTGGAATCTACCGTGCCCACTCTTGCGGTAGAAAATATGGCTAGCCCTTCGCAGTATCAGCTTCTTACAAAGGCCCTTCCTGCGTAGGTTGCGGCCTAGAAGAGGCTATTAGCGCCTAGGTTACGGTGGGTAGGGACGCCTCCGGAGAGGCCTGGTATTAGTGCTTTCACCCCCCCTTATGTGGTTAGCAAGCTCTTATGATTTGTTAAAATCAGGGGACGCCTCCAGCTTCCAGTGATGGTAACCAACATGATCCTCGCAGGCCTTGGCATCAGCGCTTATTCCCAGTTGACCATGCAGGTTGTATGAGAATCACTTCAAACTTTAATGGCACGCAGCAAAGTGGGCAGTGACGGGGTTTCTGCAAAAAAAAGGGGGGAGATGGAATTTAAGTGGTATTTTGGCAACCCGTCAGTTATTGAGAGAGCAATGGGCCAAAGGGGGAGGCCATCAGAAATAGAGTATGGCCGGATATATCTGGCAAGGTCATTCAATGGCACCTGGCCTGGGGCTAAAAAGGCTCTAATGCGCTTGATTAGCGTCACGGCCTGACCTACATGGCGCAATTGAAACACGCTTCAAGCTATAGTGTTGCAATGCAGCCCATCTTATTGGCTACTGGCCTGTTGGGCTATTGTATGCCAGTATGATGTGTAGGTATATATTACGAATATTCTGTAGATCCGTCTTCCAAGTGTTTGTAAACCTGGTTGTATATCCAAGAGCAGCCAGGTCTTTCCCCTGCTGCTGGCACGTTTGCCAAAGTGCTTCTGCGTGAGTCCGTCTGCTTATTAAAGCACAATCACGTCTGCACAATTAAGGGGTGGCGGGGGGCAGTTTGGGAACGCCATTTGAGAGGCTGCCAAAGGGCCAGGGCGGAATGAAGCTACCTCAAACAACGCAATTTGGGTTCTGGGATGGGAAACGAGGCGGGGTTCACCCATCTCTCAGGTACAGGAGTAGGAGGCTGTGGGGGATGAACCTGCGTCACACGAAAATAGGGACGTCAGCGGGATTCCGTCCAGTTTTATTTCCAACCCACTTTCACAGGATACGTGACCACATATATGGGGAATGAATTTGTCGGGAGGCAGGGGGGCAATATCCGGACAAAGCGTTTTAAAATCCAGGAGCCTCGAAATAATTTTCTTTCGGTAATTCAGTAACTCGGTGGATGTAACGAAGCACCAATTTCGGAACCTGACTTCATTTGGGCTCATACATGAGGGAGCCTTATCAGTGCCTGCAATTTTCCTGTATCTTCCTCCGGACCATATTACGAGCGATAAGCCGAATTTTATAACCCACATCTTGGCGGATGAACTCTAGTTTTTTTAAAAAAGAGCTCCACACCGCCTGGCGTCTCTTTTTCCCGTGCCCAAAAGTTGAGGACAAAAACCCTGCTCCTGGGTGGAAAATCCTCCTCCATTTTCTATAGGAAGTGGATGCGGTGAAGCCCAAGTGCATTCTGTTTGTCCTAATCCTTCCTAAGCAAACATCAGCATCGGTTGGCCACTTCAGGGGCTCGTGACTGGCTTTCCTGATCGGATATGAATCCTTACTCCCGAGGGGACCCAGGATTTTTTCTAACCCGGATTTTTCTGTCCATTTCCGCTTTATTGATAAGCGCTTCCTGCCAATAGGGAATAGAAATTGCTAATTCGGCAACACCTGGGGGTTGTGTGTATATATGAGCGTACATATACAAAAAAATACGGGTGGTAGCCTTGCTGGCACTTTCGGTCCGGTTATTACGCTTGGGGTAACGTTGCATGCTTTTTAAATTACTGCAGTGCACTCCCTGCATCATTTTGAAAACTAAATTACAAAACCAGTGTCCCGGGATTTTTTTTTCTTGTTGTTCCTTTTTTGCCCCCGCACACAACGAGAGTGAATGCGATTTACGTCGCTTTTGCCAACTTCGCCATTCAACACTGGTTGTACGACAGAAAATAACAAAAGTTGGGAACAATCCGTCTGGGAATTTGCGCGGCAAACTTACAGGGCAAGAAATTACTGACTTTTTGTTACTTATATAAGACTCGAGGATGAAAATGAACTTCCCCCGTGCGCAGGCGACCTCCGTGGTGAAATATGTTCCGACGGAGAAGAGAAATGGTGGCAATAACGTCGGTTGGCCCCCGTGATCGAAGGAGAAGGGGGGGCATCCGGGTTCCGGTTATGCGTCTCTGTCCGGCCTGCAGCCTCAGCTTTTTCTTAACATCCTCGTTACTCCAGGCCAACCAGGGGGGGCCTGTTGGGACTCGTTTCTCTCTCAACTTTGCCTCCGGGGACGCCAAAGCAAGCAGGCCTAATGACCATGCCAAGATGGCGCCTACCGTCACCCCAGGGACGCCAACAGAAGGCGTCGCTGCCTCACACATGGTGCAATATTTTTATGACCTATATGTACATACTGCAGTACCTTGGTTGTTTATCAGTAGTGGCCAGAATGGAATTGACAGTCCGGACAGGGCCCGTCTTGCCAGGCTGTGTCTGAAAAGACGGTGCACGACGCGTGAAGAGCGAGAAAAACACTGATTCTAATTAAGATTTGATAATTATCAGGGAGTGGTGTTGGCATGTTTTCCTGCAGGCGGGCAGGCAGGGGCGGACAGGAAAGGGGGGATGGAAGGTAGAGCTCCGCAACGAGCCGCTGCCAAGTCCCATTTACTCCTCGGGCCTTGTCAAATGCCCTCCAAGCACCTCTGCAAACTCTTCTCTCAGGCCCTGGAAATTGGAGGGTGGAGAGAGGAGAGGATGGGGAGGAAAAGGGGGGGAGGGAAATTCAAGTGAAGGGAGGTTAAAATGATTACATGGCATTGTGAGCTCGACGCACTTAATCCAGACAAGGGCGCGAGGCAGTCAGGCTTTGGAGCTGAATAGCCAATGAGAGTCGGGGACGCAGATGGAGTGACCAAGGTGCCGGATTTATCGCGATCCGGAGGTGGTCCAGGGGTCGAGACTGGGCCTGGGAGGAAACCGTTCTCCGATTTACAGCCACAGAACCAAAGATGCATTGGGCAAAGCTGCCTAGCCACGCGCTACGTTTCGACCAATCCGCACATTTTTAAAAATACAATTTACATGAATCCGAGCTGCAAAGGCGGTGTTGTCTCTTCATCCGCTTTCGCAAATTAATAAAAATTGACGTGCCTGACGTAACACTGCCAACATGGCGAACCGCAATTAAGTCTGCCAGGCTCCCATTTTCTCCCGAGACCCTGACAAATACGATTTGTGAGAAGATTTGCGTCAATATTTGTTCCTCCGAAAAGCACTTCAATCCGACACACCTTACTTTATCCGGATTCAAGAAAATCTATAGTTTAATACTGATGCGATGAGATGGCGCCGAATTGGTAGCATGTTGTCAACGCTTTTGGGGCTCGTGTGTGTGTGTGGTTCTCCAACACCGCTTTTCTGTGTGGCCAACCTGCAGGCCTGCTGATACCCGCTCCTCCCCCCCAAAAAATGTGGCCCACCGGTGCAAATGAATTATTAAAGTGGTTGGGGCTGGTTGTCGGCGCCGGTGCGAATTGATACAGGCCGCGTTTTAGCCGCGCAAATGAATTTAGTCGGCTCCTATTGGAATGTCATGTAATGGTGGGCTGGCTTCGAGGTCGGCCCGTGTAAATATTTATAAATTTGTACTGCTGGCTGATACGGTTCGCATACATTTTCGCGGGTGGGTTTTCGGTTGGGGCGGTTTTCCAGGGAACTGCTGCCTTTTGCAATGTGCCTGGCCGTAGTGGTCAGGTATAGGTTTAGAAGCGGAAGAATCCTTGCACTTGCTTGAAAGGAAATCAGACGGCATCTCACCCATCTGTAGGAAAGTCATTTCTAAGCCGGAATTGCCAATTAATTTAAAACAATGTGCCCTTTTATGATGATCCGCATGTTAAAAGTTACTAGCCATTATTTGGATCACAAAACCCAACAATTATCCATAAAATCCGCAGTAAAACAAAACCTCCACTGGCCATATTTCCAAGTCGTTTCATCTGATGCCATATTTTTATCAACAAAAATCATGAAGCACATTATTCGGTTGAAGGCCAGGATATTCGACTTGACACCTGAATTTACGTGCAGGTCATACTTTGCGTGCTAGAGAGCGAAATGGACTGTAGTTACTGAAGTTGGCGCACATCATTAAAAAAAAAAAAACCCCATAGCGGTTTTATACCTTCCTGTCAGGTCTGGTTAGTTCACGAAGCACAAGCGCGATGTTAATTCCCCAAGTCGCATCCAAACTCTCCTCCGACCATTTTGCAACGCATAAACACTTGAATATGTAATGCGTTGTTTTTTGGAGGGAGGTGTGGTGGTGGTGGAGCAGAGAGAGAGAGAGAGACCGAAGAGAGCTAGACAATTTGCAAGCCCACTTGTAAATTAGGAATTCTCGACGTCCCCCCAGGAAGGGGCCTTGAATAATGTAAGGCCTGTAAGTTCAACTCTTGCTGACTAAAGCCCAGTGTATTAGAGTGGGGGGAAACGGATCTGGAAGTAGATGAGCAAAGACACGGATGGATTTTCTCTTCTAAAGGGTTGATGGACCGACAGGGAGGGGGACTGAAGATGGAATTGGGTTGCGACGGGGGTTACATCCAGACGAAGAGGCTTCCATCCATCGACAGGGACAGATTGTGACCCGATTACCGTCGAGGTGTCGCCCAGAATTAAGCTGGGTTCACACCAGGCCTCGTTGTCACAGGATAGGGTCGGAACCCACCAGTATAGTAATGGGTTCACACGAGCGTTGTTGTCCTTGGTCGTTGTGTTATGGTAGTGGCTTGCATTGTGCTGATTTGCCAACTCGGCTGAATTCACCACAAGATCCACCAACACACGGTTTTCATACAACCACTAAAAGCTCATTTAAATAATTAAATTGTAATTAAAGCAGCTTTGAATAGTGGACAAAAGTGTGATTGTCATGCGCGCAAAAATTCTCAGAAAAAAAGTACTTAATTGAATCGGCAAGAAAGTTGTGCCACATTCTAATTTTGGGAGACTGCTTCCTCCCATTAGGAGATAGATCTCAGACGTGAAAAATAAGAGCCACTTTCCGCCAGCCGGTAATGAGTTTACGCTAATTAATGCCATGTGCGTGGGAACAATTTTTCAAAAACACGGCGTGTCTTTTCCCAGGAGACAAGTGTACCTCAAGTTGGACATGCTTTGAATCGCTTTTGGCACACACACAAAAAAAAACCTGCAAAAATTTTTCAGGTCCCCTGTTTAGAACGCCCGACGGGGATAAAAAGTGGGAAGTTAATCAGTTCCACCCGATTTATCCTGGGGGGTGCTGCTGGTGAAGAAAAAGAAGAAGGTGGGGGAGGGGGGGGGGAAACGAAAATCCGAACATTTTCCCCGGAGACCTCCTCAGGTGTTTGCCCTTCTGGCAAAGATTTGTTGACCGAGATTCTGTCATTGGGTGTAAAGTTCGCCGGAGACTTGTTTGCTCGCTCAGGTATTACACTGGAACTAGTTGGAAGTGGTTTTATCCATATTTTGTGAGGTAATGGTTTTCCATTGGTAGGCCTAGTAAAAACATCCGGTGGACATAGATTTTTGAAATTGCGGAATTGCACAATTTAGTTAGACAAATATGTGCTAGCGTAGTAAGCGGATTTTGCCTTTTTTAATTGTCTTATTCTGTCATTTACAAAGCAATATTTTTCTCACTATTAAAGTTTGCAAAAAAGTGAACATAACATTAAAATGAACTGGCTCATTGTATTCGCGAATTACGATAGGAAGCTCAGGGAGTAATTTGGCGTTTGTAAAGAGGTTTTCCTCGGCGCGTCTGGTGCCGGAATGTGAGTGACAATTTTGGGCCTTATCGAAAGCTTGGAGAGGGGGGGGGATAGGAAGAGAGGCTGGCTGCACTTTCGTCTCGTTTAATTCGCAATAAGCGGGCAGAAATGCGAAAGCGGAGTTGGGTTATCAGAAGGCCATTTCTCCTCCTCTGTGCCAGAATGGGGCGACGAAGCTTGAGATTTGCATCACAAAAACCTTTCCATTTGATTTATCGCCAGGGAATTGAAGATGGGGGTGGAAAGAGTTGGAAGTTTTTTTTTTTTTAGAAAAGGGGTGGAAGGGAAGGGGGCTAGGGGGGTTACAATTTCCACCTCCCTGCACTTTCCTCCCAAGAATTTATAACCTCGAATTGAAGTCTAGCCCACCTAATCCGATGCATCCGTTTTCCGTGGAAGTGGTTGCCCGTCTGACAAAGTAGAATTATGTGAGGAACCTCCTCAAACCACGCTTTGGGTCCTCCCTTTCCTTTTGCCAAAAACTATCCGGAAAGGGAATATTGGCCCGGCCATATTTTTCGCCCGACTTTTTTTTTAAACTCCAAAAGAAAGAAAAGTTTTAAAAAGTGGCCTTAATTTGGTTATGCAGATGTGAGGCGGAGGCAACACCTTGCCGTTGTTCATGGGGGTGTGGGGGAGGGTGGAATGGGGAGGAGGGGGGAGGTAATTGCTTCCATTTTCGGCTTCGGTGGGAATGAATATGGTCGAGGGAATTGCATGCTCCGAGGGAAGCTGAGGTGGTTGCCTCTGAAGCTGATGGACTCGCAAATGCTTCCAGGAATTGTCCATTTGGTGGGAAACAAAAGCAGTTTTAGTTGTGCCCCGCCGCGCGCATTAATATAACCCGAATTTGGAGATGATAATCAGCGAATTAAATTTTCCTCGGGCATTTGCATTTTGCGTCCCCGTCCTCCCCCACAGAAATGCTTACTCTAGACAGGCTTTTTGGATGGGACGTTCATTTCCATTTTTAAATCCCCCCCCACCCTTCTCTTTTTCGAGTGCCCCCCCATTTGGCTCCCACCAACTTCCCCATGATTTATGAAGTGTCGCCGAGGAAGAATCTCAAACCGCCCTGCATAATGCAGATCCGTCAAGCCTGCCGTCGCGGAAAATTCGGGGGCGTCCCCGCTCGGATGATGGCCACTGGCGATAGGCCTGGGAGCAGCAGAAGTAAAAGGACGCTGCCGGCAGATGCCGCTCGTCGCGGTTTTTCCGCCGCGTTCATCAGATTCTTTTCATGAAATATCTCGACTGGATGTTTCTCGTTCCCCTCAGGGGATGGCCACTGGCGAACTCCATTGAATTCGACAGACTCGAGAGAGAGGAATATTTTTATGCTTGATTGCCATCAACCTCGGAGCACCCAACTGGAGATAAGCGGAGGATTCGTGCATGGATGCCACCAGCAGCAGATGTCTTCCGCCGCGTTCATAACGTTCATGCAAAACCGGCATGGAGTGCTCGGAGAAGAGTATTTTTAAAAGCCTGCAGTCTGAATGCAAATAGCCTACGACTGTTGATGTGCAACTGATGAAATAATTGCAAGAAATGAAATGATAAAAAACTACTCGTGTGAAACATTTGAATGAAAGCCCCTATACTTTAGGTTTGAAAAGTAACTACTCGCAGGAAATGTCACTTGCAGAATACTCGAGTCATTCGTTACTACTTAAGGCGCTTAACTACCTACCATCATCTGCATCTGACTAGGAGATGACCCTGGCGATAATCCTCCTGTTAGTACAGGGAGGCCGCCAGCAGCTGTCGCCCCACCAGCGGTTTTTCCGCCGCGCTCATCAGGCGCGAAATTTTCATGAGATATCCCTTGTGAGTGTTTGCCGTCAGCGTCGAAGGGGATAAGAGGCCAGCATCCAGCTATAGTTAATCCGTGCAGCCAAACGAGCTGAGATTTCTCGCTTGCAAACAGCGCTTATGTTGGAACAAGAAGTCAAATAGCCGTAGGCAGGGCTCCAGCGAATAAGGAACTACTGCTGCAACTGTGACCCAAAAGACGATGATGCGGGCTTCTATCTCCATGCACAGAGATGTGCTTCCGGGCCTGGGTGTTACTGGTGCTGCACTGGCAAATTACTCAGTTCATGGAGAGGATGAAGTTGATGCGCATTGCAGCCTCTGTTTTTATTACATATGGCAGAGAACCGGGGGGAAAATATTCACAAGGATATAGACTCCCCTAGTTAGAAATGAGATGCAATAAAAACACATTATTATACAAATGTGCGTTTGTAATGCATATCTTTTCTTTTGAGTTGGTGCATAGTTGACTCCCAGCCACGTTCAACTGTAAATTAATGCTATGAACGTGCTGCAATATTTGCTGTTTTGTTCGGGTATGGCACAAAAAGCAATTATCTCTCCAAGGCTTGCAGAAATTATTTTCAAAAACAACGCTGCATGTTCCGGACAGTCCAAGCTCCCCCCGAATATAACGTCGACCGTTGTGTATTTACGTGCACCCCCGCTGCTTCCGCGGGCCTCGCCTTTTGTTGCAACTCGATATATATGTACAAGCTGTAAACTTCCAGCGCTTGTGAGTTATGTGCGAAATAACACCCAAACTTTATACCCATGCATGTGGCGGTCCTCTCTCTTTTTTGCATATTTTAATCCTCTCTGTAAAAAAATTTCGCGTTCTTGTATTGCCAACTGCTAAATAATTCATGGGAACAGACTAACACGGTGTTGTTTCACGGTTAGTTCATGGTTAATTACCGGTTGTACCCACAGTGTGCGAGTACAACTGGTTACGCATCTTGTGCCTGCTGTAACCTTCCTTTTTTTGCTATAAAAATTTGCATGCAAATGCTTGCACTAGGATATACGTCAAACTTACGCTGGGCCCCCCTAATGGGCCGTTATTTGGAGATACGGTACAGGTGCGAGGGTCATTAATAATTCATCAGGCCTCCCAGTATAACTCGGCTCCACACAATTCCAAAGTTGGCGCCCTGGGAGGTAAAAGCAACTGCAAGCTCATTTTTAGCTGCATCTCCCTTTGGGGGATGCACCGCTTGCTCTACACAAATTCCTTGTATCCCCCCAAGTCAGAAACTAAGATGATGTTTTTTTTCGGTTTGTTTTTCAGACGAGACTTGCACTGCTGATGAGTTTACGTGCAGCAACGGAAAGTGCATCCAGCAGAGATGGTTGTGCGACAAGGACGACGATTGTGGGGACGGATCGGACGAGGAGAATTGTCCGGAGATGACTTGCGCACCAAACACAGACTTCAATTGCGGAGGGAACTACTGCATCACGGTGCGATGGAGATGCGATGGAGACATGGACTGTCCTGACGGTTCTGATGAGGAGGTACTTGGCAAAATAAAAAAATAGAAAAAAATCATATCTACAATACGCAGAAATGCAGATAAGGCTTTTAAACAGCGTGCAGATTCGACTTTTAAATATTGTACACATGTCATTTTAACATTGTGCAGATACTGATTTTTTTTTCTAAGAATGACTATGTAGGGTGCTCCAGGAGCATTTTCCAGCTTTGCAAAATTTCCAACTTTTGCATCAATTTAATTCAATGTGTGATTTCAGGGATGTATGACAGGATCGACCAACATAACGTCACATTGCAATGCCAGGGAGTTTGAGTGTGCAGATCGAATCAGCTGCATACATCTGTCTTGGATGTGTGATGGTGACAAGGACTGCCCCGATGCGTCAGATGAGGATCCAGCACATTGCAAGCATGTGACATGTCGTCCAGACCAGTTCCAGTGCCGCAACATGGAGTGCATACCTGGGCATCTTCAGTGCAGTGGACAGGCGGAGTGCAGGGATGAAAGCGATGAGGAGAATTGCAGTATGTGATCACATGTTTTTTTGGGGGGGATGGATCCCAGTTCAGTAGCTTATTGTGTCTTTCCTACAGCCACACCTATCACCCAGTGTGACCAGAAGACAGAATTTGACTGTGGTGGCGGAATGTGCATACCGCTGGAGAAGGTGTGCAACCAAGCGAATGACTGCGGGAACTGGGAGGATGAGCCACAGGACAAGTGCGGCCAGAACGAGTGTGAGACCAACAATGGAGGATGCTCCCAGAAGTGTGTCGACACACCAGGAGGATTTTATTGCGAGTGTCATGAGGGATTCAAGCTTATAGGAAACACCTCCTGCGAAGGTGAGGCTCAACTAGTTCTATCGCAGAAGTCAAGCTTCCTGTATTAGTTGGTACTCACCATCAACGAGTGGCTTGCAGCCAACTCGAATGGTCCATGAAGATCTTCCCTGACTGATTAAGGACAACGTTCCACTTTTCCAGATGTGAATGAGTGTGAACGTCCAGGTACTTGCTCTCAGACGTGCATCAATGTGAAGGCTAGCTACAAGTGTGAATGCCAAGAGTATTATCTGAAGGATCCAAAGGACCACACCCGATGCAAGGCGGCAGAAGGGCATGCTTCACTCCTATTCGCCCACAGGTTTGACATCAGGAAGATTTCACTGGACCACCACGAAATGACTTCCATCGTCAACAACACCAGAAGTGCAACTGCATTGGACTACGTGTTTCGCATGGGCATGATTTTCTGGAGCGATGTCAATGACGAAAAAATTTACAAGTATGTGTTTGGATCCATGTCTGACATGCCCAGTTCTAATATTAATTTTTTGATAGGGCGCCAATTGATGAGGGCAAGGAGCGGACTGTTGTCATCAGGGACGAAGTGACCACTGCTGATGGACTTGCAGTTGACTGGATTTACAGCCACATCTACTGGACCGACACTGGCAAAAATACAATTGAAGTTGCAGACTTTGACGGCAAGATGAGAAAAGTGCTTCTTACTGATGAGCTGGAGGAACCTAGGTCCATTGCTGTCAATCCTTTTGACGGGTATGGTATAATTACAGATGTTATATGGATTTGAAAACCAGTTTCACATTATGATCAGGATTCAATAAGCTCTAATTGAGATTCTTTAATATTGGGTTGACGAGATCAACTATAAACTGATGCTTTACAGACGTTGTAAGGACCTATAAATGCTAGAAAGAGTTTGTTCAAATAATTTACTTCTAGGTGGATGTACTGGACTGACTGGGGCACCACACCCAAGATTGAGCGTGCAGGAATGGATGGTTCTCACAGGCAGACCATTGTCTCGACTCAGATCAAATGGCCCAATGGTCTCACACTGGATCTGGTTCTGAAGAGGATCTACTGGATTGATGCCAAGCTGAACCTGGTCTCGTCCTGCAACTTCGATGGCTCAAAGAGGCAGGTGGTCTTGTACTCTCCCGAGTCTCTTCAGCATCCATTCTCCATCACCACCTTCGAGGACTGGATCTACTGGACCGATTGGGACAAGCAGGCCATCTACAAGGCAAACAAGTTCAACGGCAAGGACGTCAATCCGATCACTGCCACCCACTGGGTATATACACACCATTCGCACTTCTGGACTCTTTTTTCTTGCATGTTTTATCTTATTTTTTCGGTTTTTTTTTACTCGAAGAACACTTCGAAATTCCAGCTGCAGATGCCCATGGTCATCCACATCTACCACCCTCTAAGGCAACCTGACGGAATCAATCACTGCTTGCCTCTCAATGGACACTGCTCTCACCTTTGCCTCCCTGCACCTCAGATCAACGACAGGTCACCCAAGATATCCTGCGCCTGTCCGGATGGTCTCAAAATCATGGATGATGCCCTCACCTGCGTGGAAGAAGGTCAGATAATTGCATCCACAGGACCATAGCAGAGCATGATCTAATAACTCAATATATAATAATTCTGGCATGTATACATTCATTAATTAGGCATGATAGTTACTTGCATTTAAAATTTAGTCGCTCCTAGAACTGAATTAGGGCATGGTCAACGTTGGAATGTGAGAGGTCTGAATGATTTGCAGTTGCAGTGCTGGACAAACTCATGCGCTATGTATAATGTCAGGCTGCGGTCCTTCTCTCGCTATTGGGCTGTGGCTCTGGTTTCTATCTATTTTTGTTACTGTTTCAGCTCCCGAACATCATCTGGTCAGATACAAAACAAGCACTACTACTGTTCCTTCCAGTGGGGTCACTGCTAGAACTCCTGCCAAGAAACCCACCTCTCTCGACCCATCCACTAGCACCCCTCCCAGTAGCACCCAAAGCTCTGTCCTCCTGACAGTTATCAGTTCAGTTTCCACCACTCCCAATAGTTCTGCCGATCTGTTCAGTAGTGACACCGAACCCATTGACAGCTTCGCTACTGGCACCACCGTCAATCCTGTTGATAATGACACTATTTCCAACACCGTTACTAGTGATTCTCCTGCACTGGTGTCGGAATTGTCTAGCCCTGGCACTACCATGCCACCCACCGTCACAGGTTCCTCATACCCAACCATTGGCAGTGTTTCTTCAACCACCACTGATTCGACTAGTGCAATATCTCTCATTCCTAGCATTAATTCTACAGGTATTGTACAAACAATCAAGAAGCAAATAGAGTTGACTCCTTTTTCCACTGCCTTATTTACTATCGCATAGGGTACACACTTGAGGATTTGTAGACAACACCTGCACCAAATCACTTCTGGTCAACCTCTTCTCTTTGCTAACTGTCCGGCTAATTTGGTGGAATGAATTCACCAAATTAGGATTTTATCTTGTGTGTTTGTCCCAACGAAAGCATGTGAATGAATTCTCCAACAGCGGGGAAGATGAGCATGTGTATTTCAGCTGGGGTGCTTGTACTGACAGGTTTTGGTATCCTGAGTAGTTATGACATCACGTAGCACTTTTCTTATTGGTGTGGTCAATAATGGTGTGAGCATGTCCAGGTTGAGAGTGACAGTATAAGTTGTGACCTAAAAGAGGAACGACAGCTTCTCAACTCAGGACCATGCATGATCAGTGGTCAGGTTGTAAATCTGTCAATTCACCTCTTGTGTCAGCAGATAATTATTCTACATCATAATTTAAACCTACCCGTACCAGAAAAAGTCATCAAACAATTTACAACTCAATTGTAATTCAATTTGTCACACTTAACCTGATGCTATGCTTACCCCATTCCATGTGGTAGTGGAGTTATTTAGCAATAACCTTCCAAATGCAGATGTGGTAGAATTTAATTGAAATTTTGTTTGTTTTTACTCATGTGCTGTTAATTATTGTGTGTGTGGGGCGTACACCAAAATGCACTGCATTTGCAAATTCATTTGCAACATAAATTCTGTGTGTTGATTTGAACATCTGGTGTGCACACGCAGGTGGTCCAAAGTAGACTCCTTCGAGTACTAGACACACTGCTGCTGCTGGCATGAACCTTAATAATTAATAAAAATTAATAATATCCAAAACCATGCTGTTATGTAACATTTCATCAAATTAATATTCCATGCCACTCTGTCAAGTATTGCAGGAGCTTATTATTGTGGACCACCTGGTAGGTGAGTGACTCAGCTGATATCGTATGCGGACATGCACCTGCCGCATGTTGTTTGCCACATACACTGCCATGTCAACGTTCTGGCCATGGTGAAACGGACGTGTCTTTGTTCCGTATCTCATGAGTATTTATATTGCCTGCCTGTACAAACACAAGTGGTACATTGCGAGCATTGCTGATAAGATATTGGCTGAGTCATACTCGTAGCGTCTGTGTGGCAGTATAGCTTGCAATTCAGAGTTGTGCAGTCGGTGCCAGATAATAAGATGGAGCATTCTACTTTAGGTATGATCATCAACACCAATGGCAGTCGTTACCAGCCTGGTTACCAGCCTGACGGAAATGACAGGATTGTCAACGAAGTTCCTGATGTTGACAGCAACGGAGCTGTTGCCGGCATTGTCATTGGTGTCGTGTCAGCAATTGTTCTCCTGGCAGCACTGGTAAGTTCACTAGATTTTTTGGGTCAATCCAAGTTTACGATTTCATAAAGCCTCCTGATATGAGATGACACCATTAAGTTAATGTTGCATCATGTAACTTTGGGCTTCCCAAATATGTCACCATCCATCATCTGGAATGAGAAGTGCCTTGGTTTTTTTTTCTTTCTCTTGAATTCATCTTAATTTCATTCTAAACTCTTCCAGATTGCATTTGTGGTCTATCGCCACTACCTGCATAAAAACGCCAACAGCATGAATTTTGACAACCCAGTCTACAGGAAGACCACTGAGGACCACTTTTCTTTGGAGAAGAATCCGTACCAACATGCCAGAACATACCCAGTCTCCATATCAGAGGAGGTGAGTTCCGTCCAAATATCATTGGTGTCTTCCTAGTCGTGTTGTGTGGGTGGTGGAAAGATGAACCTGGATATTTTTTGTGTGGTGGTTGGCGGCTCACCGCAAATGCAATGAATGTGATTGTCGAGCCGCAGTAGTACATAGCTGTGTTTTCACTATTAAGCATGATGTGTTCAAATATCTTTGTCAATATATAAGCCATTTGTTCCTTTCATGCCAGACAGGACCAATAATAAGTGAGAATGCGGTGAGTAGTCGACCAGCACTACTTTATGGCATCTTTCCACCATTACACAATCATAATTACTATCTGACACAGTACAAAAATATGCAGCAACATGACCTTAATCAAGTGCAGAGTTCATTAACATTTGCTGTGTTAGATGTTGCCATGTTTCAATGTGAATTTTCAGGGGGATTCAAGGGAATGTGAGGGACTCCAAGTGTGAGGAACATAATAATATTTAATTACATACACATATAATTATGACAAACTGAAATGTTTAGCTGTGAATGCTAAGTCATAATGTGTCACAACCATTTTATTCTGTAAAAATTATGTTTCATCTGCAGCACCTGCACTATGAAAACACTATATTGAAGAAAGTACGCCTTAACATATAACCTTCGCTAGAGGTCGTACCGATGCTGCTTGTCACATGCTTGACACGTGAAAACACAATGGTGAATTGATCTGTAATTTTCCCCCCCACAGGCGCAGGAGCCGCTGACAAGTCCAGGAACAAACGACTACGTATAACTAGGTGGCCCAGGTAGCTGTATGAAGCGTGAATGATCACAAACTCAGCGTGTGAGCTCGAATCCAAGTGTGTGAGTGTGAGTGATAGCCTGGGTGACGATGACAGCTGACTTTGTTGGACTTGGTCCTCCTGTTCAAGAGGAGGGTTCTCCTAGAAGAAGAAAAAAAGCATTTTTGAGGGACGTGGCAGAGCGTGTGCGAACCAGGTTGAGAAGAACGGGAGACAACAGAATAATATAGTTATTGGCGAGGCAAGCGAGCCAAAGGCTTCTTTGTTGTCTCTGCACACCAACACAAAAAAATGTATAGTTGTAGGCTACTTGTCCAAAGTGATGTTTTGTACAAGTCGTGTTATTATTATTAATATTATTATAATTTTTTGTCAAAGGGCCTCCCTGCAGATAGGGAAAACCTTGTTGTGATGATTCTACTGCGTTTTTTTTTCGAGAGTTGCGAGACGACTCGATGATAAAAAAATACGTCTTGAAGCAAAGCATTTTTTTGATGAAAAACAGGACGCCAATCGTATCCCTCCAAAGTGTACTGCGCAGTTATTTTGTGTGTGCGGTGTTTGAACACATCGTACCCAAATGTAATGCAGCTTCCTGCTTCTGTAGGTTGGGACATATCACCAAGTCAGCAGCAAAATCGGGAGTGGTGTTTTTAAGTCAATGCAACAAAAAAATATATATATTAAAGGTTTGCTCCATAGTTGGAAAAATTCCAGTTAGTATAGTCCAACAGCATGTGTGCCAAGGTTTTTTAATTAAATATTTCCTCACGATGTGAACAGGCGCGTCTGACTTAGGCTAGGATGACATTTCCCTGTAAGCCATTCACACATTGTATGATATCCCAAGAGATGTTTTTTGCTATAGTTAAGTAGAAGCAGCATGGATCTGAATTGCTCAAGTGTAGATGTTTAAAAGAAAACCACCCCTAACAACAACTTAAAAAGCAAAAAAAAAAATATATCCCTAATCCATTGTAAATACATTACCAGAGTTATTTTTTAGTAATCATCCCCTTTTTCACACACTTGGCCATAAGTTATTGCTTGTCAAAGGAGCTTCACATCACCTTCATTTTGCTATCAGCTGCTGTCAAAATCATTGTTTTTTTTTACAACTAATTTTTCTCGTGAATGGCTACTTGCGAGGTGCACCATTTTCAGTTACTCATAGTGCATTTCTTTTATCCGCTCAGTTGCGCCAATAATTATTTTCAAGGACGAGGTGCATCAAGGTGTCTCTCAGATGCTTGAAATATAACATTATTCAACTATCTTTCATACCCTTGGGCTTTTTGAAAAATAAAGTACGTACATAATATATGAATAGATAAATATATCTTATCTACCTGTCTTTAATACAATTTTTAAAGGGTTTAACGCAAGGGGAGTTCGCTGGAAAGTGGTAGCACGAAAATAAACAAAAAAAAAAGATTATTTACAATCTAGCAGTATTAGCTGACTTTAGAGGCTTGCGATAATTTTTGCTGAGCCTCATTGTACTGATGGGTGAACAAACAAAAAATAGCTGTCACTATAATTGTTCAAATGGATGAGGTAGGGGAGAAAAATCATTGAAGCCGGTCATAGAAGAAACTAACGAACATGAGGAAACTAATGAGGGAAAGACAATGAAAGCTACTGTGATGAGCCAGTCTGGTGTGTGTGCAATTTGTAATAATTTTAATTTTGTGTCCTTTTTGTGGAGAGAGGGAGTCGAACCACATTACAAAAGAATTGAGTTTTCTTCTTCTTGGTTTAAACTTTTTGTCAAGTGCCAACTAATAATAACCTGAGTGTGACCACTTTTATGTGCAAAGTACACATTTGAAAAAGTTTTCTGGACGAGAGATCATCCTATTAACTCTTCTTTGGAAGAGAACATGTGCCATAAGTCAAATCTGCTCTCTCCAGCTTTACGCAGCGATTTTCTTCGGATTTATTTCTTTGTAATGTGGTTTTTATTACAAGTGTGTTCAATTTTCTAGGTGAAAAAAGTCATGACAAGTCTACTCTGTAAGGGATGGAGATAATACAGTACCCGAGATACAGGAACATTTTATTAAGTGGATCGTTCGTAATAAAGTGCCCTTTGTCGAAAAAAGGTTAACGTAACCATATGTGCGGAGAATCCCAGCATTGCCTACATTAGTGCAATTCAGGTAGACTTGTCATGAACACGGCAAGCAAAACTACAAAAAAAAAAAATTTAACCGCATGTCATTCTAGAAAGTAGGCAGAATGTCACACAAAATGTCATACTTTTTCTACCAGGAATCAAACACACAATTATAATGTTCTCAGTCACATTCCAATGATAGGTGACAATTTTAATTTTTTTTTTGTCGTACAGAAAATTGTATAGAGAATACACTGTACGTGAATGGAATCTAAAAGTCAACGTGGGCGAATCCACCTGTTGACTTCGTGTATATACGAGTCTGTGTTTATATTGCTTCCAAAAAAAAACAAAAATAGCTCGTGTTTCCGGTGTAGTAGATTGCCACGCAACTGACATTTAGTAGTCAGGTAGGGGACTCCTTTATTTACAATTTTTTTAGTGTTTTTTGAGAAACAAGAGTCGTTATGTCAGTGGTCGTATTTTGAAGTCTCATTGGCAGGCCCATATGGAGTGAAATTCAACAAGCCCTAATGACAAATGAGCTTGAAACTAAAGAAAACAACTGAGTTCCTAATTTTCGAATCTTGCATTTGTTCCGATACTTTTTGAGTTCACTTTCAATATATCTGCCATGTTGTTATTGTACAATGGTTGTCAATAAATATTATAAAGAAACTTGTGCTGTTGCATGTGAATAACCAACGAGTTTTCAGCCTTTGCCTTGGAGGACAAGCCTGCAACCTCTCAAGCACACCATTGACGTCAGCTCCTTTTTGACCTTATTATGGATTCTTTAGTCGGATTTCAGCATTGATTTTCGGCATGGAATTTTCTGGAACTTCAGGCATTACGCAAGCAGCTCTCTCTTGATCTCCAGTGTCAGAGGAAATTTTAGACTATAACCGAGTTGAAGCTGAAAAGTTTTTTTTTATTGTTATTTTTAGGTGCTCCTTTCATCATTTTCCCATCAAGTCGACTTATTGCAAATGCTGAGAAGGCCTAGTTTATTGAGATGGCATTATCCACATCCTTGATGGTGGTATTGTAAATCCCAGACATCTTCGACAAATAGGTGCAGCCACACTATGACCCAGGTTATCGCAGAAGAGATGATGTGAAAAGTAATTAAGCCTGTCTCTGACTCAGGCTGTACTTTTGTCACCCCAAACAATCAGCCAAATGATGATTACTGATTGCATGGTTCTACATGGCCAACTGGAATAGCGATGGTAAATTGGTAATGCAGCAAAATTCATTGCTGCTTGTATTGTAGTTTGTAGCAATACATTTTCACATGTTTCTGACTTATTTGCTGCTGTCAAAAGTTTGCTTCTTGCCTGCGCAAAGTAGCCCACAGGCCAGGGAACAAAGTTAATTGGCCAAAAGTTCTTCATGCTGTTGGCCTTTTATCACACTACATGTACCAACATTGGTAGAACGTTGGTTGGTTTATCTTGGAAGTAGGCCTACGTCAGCTGGTAATATACATATAACTTATATTAATGTTTTGCGGTTTACAGCGTATAGAACACACTGGAGTACATATGAGAATAGGTGCGTAAAACCAGCTTATTTGGTAGGTCTAATAAATTATGCTAAATTTAACTATCGTGCACCCCATATTGAAAATGCCGAGTAATAAAAAATCACTATTGACATCATATTCAATTTGCAGTTATTTGTTGCTGTGGTCAGTACCCTACTTTTGCTCTACATGTCTGCTACATGTAAAAAATAAAACACTGATGCAGAATTTTATGAGCACTGTCAGAGATTATTATCAAAAATCATTGCATAGTAGGCCTATAAATAATGCAGTAGCATGTCAACATGCATCATGTAAGCAACTGCATGTGCATGTTTTCCTCAATTTCATGCGCCGGATTAATTTTGACCTTTGACCCATCTGCCAACTGCGATAATTCAAATCTTTGGCTATACGCGATGCATATTTTCAGTACCTCATCCTGTACCCACATTTTAGTCTTTTAAACTTCCGATATTATGCCTACATTCTACCCCTTGGCATTTCCCGATAATAAAAAAAGCAATATTGTCGTTAAGAGTTAGGATTATTTTGCTGTGACTCGGTGAGCACAACTCTCCTTGAAGTCTGCACAACTTTGTTATTGTTATCTCTGCGGAAATACCTGGGAGCGAGAAACAGCGCTATAGTTTGGCCCAACAATGATGTGTTCATTATCCGGTTGTGTGGGTCCAATGAGCTCCCCCCCCCCCTCTGATTACTCTCGTTACGTCTTGTTTACTTGCTTCGGGCGAGTTGCTATTCGAAGCATCTTCCTCTCATCGTCAACAAAGCCTATAGCTGACAAAATACCCAGCACGTCACTCATGCTCCGTGCTGTTGACGCAGTTTTTTTTTGTGTATGTGTATGTGTGTGCTCACTTTTTAAATGACGTTCGTTAACTTTGCTCATGCCCCAACATAATATTCGGATTAAGTTTAATAACAATACACTTTTATCAGCATCAACATCAGCAGGTTGTGATTCATTATACCATACTACATCGACTCTGCTGGTGTCCCTGGAGAGGAAATGACATGACAGTGCTCTATTATAATTATAGAACTGATTAGATTCGTAAGATATACTCTAGTACCGTACTGTCAATTTGTTGTCACACCTCGAATTCCTTTGCCCCACGTGATCGTAGTACGTTTCAGTGAATAGCAAATGCTTATCTATTCCTAGTAAGAATCGCGCGATAATATCCCTATTGCAATCTTTTTTTTTCCCTGAAGCGCAGATCGGCCTTTGATCCGTGACTAACATGTAAACATCACATGCTGGGGGTTAACTGGGAAATAAATGCACCAATTCATTACTTAGCAAAGCTTTAAGCTGCTTAGTAAAAAAAAAGAAGCAGTTGGCTGCTTAGTAATATAAGCAACTTACTGTTAGTGCGAAACTATGTTTTGGACATGCCTCCTTCATATGTATGTTGTTATGGTCCGGTTGTATGCAAATTAGTGTAATTAACCTGCAATTGATTCAATTTGGTATTTTTCCCGGGCTGGGCCGGCAAATTGGGTGTGGTTAGTTGGCAGTAGCGCCGCATCGCTCCCACCGTGTCGCCACCATCGCCCACACAACATCGCCCACACTTCTTTAAAAAAACATCGATATTCCTACCCATAAGAAGACAACAGGAGATCGATCCTTTCATGGTTCCAAAATATCGATATTTTTTGATATGGTGGGGAGAGGAGCAGCTTTTTTTCTTTTTTTTTTCCTTCCCTCGTCCCTCTTCCTCCCCACTTCCCTCCTTCCCATCATCGAATCCATTCCATTGTGATTTTGTGTAAATGGCCGACCTGTGCTGAAGAAAAGGGGGAAATATTCGCCTCTCTCGACCCCCCACCCAAGAGACGGAGCCGGGATAGGAGGAGAGGAAACGCTGGAGCAGGACCAGGGGCAAACTAGGGGCAGGAGACATGGAGAGAAGCAGGAACTGGACGTAGCAGGGTGAGGCTCACAACTAGTTGGTCCCCCCCAGTGGAATGCTGGGGATGGGCAGGAAAAACCATTGTTGGGGCAGCGCAGCAGGACAATGAGCAAATGCGCTGTCGCTAGTCGCAGTTGACATGTTCGGGTTAAGGTTCGCTGTCACGGTTTTGCTTCACAGGTCTTGTCAGGCGATAACAAGTCGAGGGTTGACACAAGAGTGACTTGCAAAGGGAAAGTAGTTGACCACTCATTGCAAGAAAGGGTGGGAGGAATAGGCTCTGCTTCGTGCTGTTCATTACCAAGGTTGCAGCATAATTATAGAACAAGATTTGTGAGAGGAAATCTCACATAAAAGTTTTTTTTCCGTAATGATGAGTGTGCAGAACTACGCAGTAGCAGACACAAGATGCAAGGGTGAGTCTGGTCCACAAGTTCAATTTAATGTACGGAACGATCTGTTTCCATGGACATTCTCACAGAACAATATGAGTAAACGGTGCCAACAAAAAAAAGCAACAATGGAAGAAGCGATGTCGTCAGATCGTTCTGTCGTTTTCCGTACATTAGTGGCTGTCATTCCCATGGCTGTATATGTCATGCCTTGTTTGCTGCATAGGGTAAACTAAGACTAGCACTATTGCTTTGGTGTAGGCTGTAGGGCAATTTTATATTAAACACGCCTTTGTCAATAATAGCGAGACATGAAAAATTTCCGTTCTGGAATCTGATGCAAATTATTCCAACCTCGGACGTGTTTCTGCTGAATCCAGCGTCCATTCTGCGTAGGTTTTGTGAAATCGGCAATGACAATACAACAATAGCTCATGATCCCCAATTTACGCTGGAAGTGTCATGGTTTTGATTTTCTGGCCGACTCTCAACCACTCTCAAGAGCGTGGCAACTAGTACCTTCTAGTTATATCCGTAATTATTTTTTCTGAGTTTACGCAACATATAGCCACTGCGCCAGTGAGGCAATAAAAGATGTAATCAGGAGTTGCATATTGCATAGTTCTGCTGATCCACAAGAGGGTTAAAACGCAAGCTGCAGTGGTGCAATTGGTCATGAAAACAGTTTGAGAACTTGTTTGAAAAGTCACATGTGATGAAAGCTCACTCTGGGGGAGAAACCTGATGGGTGGCCTTGAATATTCTGAAAATTGACTCACAAAATAAGGGCACTCTGACAATGGTGTGATGAATTGGGGCACAATTGAAGCCAGGCATTGTGGGAAGCTTGAAAGAAAATAATTTTAAAAATCTCTCTCATGTTATATCAAGGCCACCTGTTTACTTTCGGTGCAAACAGGTGAACACTGACACTCTTACGGCATATCCACTTGGATGCTGGAAGTGAAGAAGACCTAGCCGTCACAAAATTGTCTATTGATTTGGCAAAATAATGGGCCGTTTTTATGATTCCGGTTGTATCTAGTAATAGAATTACTTCGTTGACGTTATTACTTTATTTTCTCACGGAGCTTTCAACTTGAAGTGGACCCAAATGAAGTCTCAGTTGGGTTTGCAATGTGAGTGCTTTTTCCTGGCTGAAAGTGTCAGCTTCGTAGTACTCACAATGGTTACTGTACAATTTAACACAAGCTTAAACCACGGAATATATGAGCCCAACACATGAACAATTTACCCTACACATTGGGTAGGGCACTAGGCTGCTAGAAAAGACGTCTTATATCATGAAGACACCTTCAATGGTTGTTTTGAAAATATTTTAAAACATGTTTTATCTTGACCAACATTCGCAAATGAAGCATCCATATTGCAGCCTAAAGTGTTAATTGTTTTTAAAAACAGATTTGCATGACAATACAGACAGTTCTTTTCTGAAAACAAGTGGACCATACATTGGCATTTTAAAAAATATATATTTTTTTGTAGAAACGCTTGTTTAAAGCCCATGAAGAGGAAGTAGTTGGTTACGCCCAAAATAATTATAGGAGTGGTGATCATGAATCTGTCGGCTACAACTGTTTAAAATTATTCATTTGAACTACCTTGAGGCTTATGCTTTACTTTGCATAGTCTCTGGTTGCTATTGAGTTGCCAATGTTGGAATCAGATAATTTTGTGTAGCTGTAGTGTTCACCTTGGTGTGAGCGGAAAGTATGTATTGATGCCTGGAGTGACCTTGACAGAATAATAAATTGTAATTGTATTGATTGGGCTATGCTTACAATATAGCAACTGGTTTATTACAGCAATATTATGAGCTGAGTCTTTTGGAACCTGCTGGGTTTGAGTTACAGTGAAACCTCAATTCATGGTTTTTGTTAGGACCCCATGGAAAAAACTAATCAATTAAGGAAAAATGATAATTGAGGGACACTATAGTAAGTAGAATTTGTTCTGGGACCTGAGGAATTGAACAATTGATCTAGGAAAACTATACATATAGGGATGATAGATTCAGGTTTCACTGTGATATTTTCATTTCACTATTTGATGATATCAAATTGTAATTATTATTTTATGATGTTTACATTTGTTCACTTTTTGCATTTCAGGCCAAATACTGCCGAAATGGAGGCAAAGGTGGAATCAATCCTGGACCGTGCAGAGGTCCCGGAGTCAGTCTTGCAAGATCTACCCGAACTGACTTCACAGGATGTCAACGCAGAGATGGTGGATGATGGGGACTTGTCCGACTTTGACATGGATTTTAAACAAGAGGACACTGATGCAGACAAGAAGGGAAGCGAGGAAAGTGAAGTGATCTCATCTGAGGGGGAGGAAGAGGAGGAAGAAGAGGAAGAGGAGGAGGAAGAAGAAGAAGTAGAGGAGGTAGAGGAGGCAGAGGAGGCAATAGAGGATGAGCCACCAGACAAGAAGGAATGGCCAGAAGAGAAGGATGTTGTAGAAAAGAAGGATGTACCAGAATTGAAGGATGTCCCAGAAAAGAAGGAGATACCAGACAATCTCCGAAAAACATTGAAGGGTAAGCGGAGTGTCGAGGTAACAACTGTAGAAGACGCAAAGAAGCGGAAGGTTGAAGCAGAGGTTTTGTCTGATAAAGAAGAGGAAAAAGATGATGAGAAGCCAGTCCTCTCAATTATTCCGTTGAACAAACCAAAGGAGGAGAAGAAGGAGAAGGAGAAAGAAAAGGAAAAGGAAAAGGACAAAGAAAAAGACAAGGAAAAAGAAAAGGAGAAAGAGGAGTCAGATGGTAATGAATCTGAGACTGAAAAGGCGAAAAAGTCAGCCAAGAAGAATCTGAGGCGTAACATTCGTGAAATATTCTCCGAGGACAAACTCGATGCACAGACACTGGCTGCACAGCGTGAGGAGCAGCAGCGTTTGGCACGTGTTCAAGAGCAGCAGCAGTTGATAAAGCAGGTGCTGCAGAAGTTTAAGTCTCGTGGGATTTCCATCTCCATCGCAAGTTCAGCACAGGGGCAGACAACAATGACACCAACTCCATCAATGGCGCAACCTTCTACGTCGAGCACAACAATGGCACATTTTCCTTCGATCCCTGGTCTGTCACAGATGCTGCAGAAATACAAGCCAGATTCAGATTCAGACAGCTCAGAGTCTGATTCTGACTCGGATGTTGTCCTAATATCAAGTGGAGATGAAGATGACAGCCCATCAATCAAAACTGAACAAAAACCAATGTTACTAGGAGATCAGATCAAGAAGGAGATGTCAAGCAGTGAGGACGACGACGATGAAGACGACGACGACTGTGTCATGATATCTGAGAGTAGTGGTGAGGAGAATATAGAGGACGACCCCACCAATTCTGGAATGCACGTGAATGATACGTACAACACTCCTGATGAGCAGGGACGAGTATTAGTCAACATGGGGCACCCACCGTGTGACCAGGACATTTACCTTTGTGAGCAGATGGCCAGGGCAGTTAAGCCTCATCAGGTGAGTAGCTTTGTCAGGGGATAGCTGTTTACACTTGAACACATTTACTGTCAGGCAAGTAAGCATTTTGTCTCCATTTAGATTGGTGGGATCCGTTTCCTGTATGACAACGTTGTGGAATCCTTGGACCGGTTTAATGTGTCAAGTGGATTTGGCTGCATCTTGGCTCACTCTATGGGGCTCGGGAAGACCCTGCAGGTGGTAGCCTTGTGCGAGACCTTCCTGACTTACACCCAGGCCCGCACGGTCCTGTGCATTGTCCCTATCAACACCCTGCAGAACTGGGTTGCCGAGTTCAATCACTGGCTACCACGTGATCCTGCGACCAGTCCTTTGTCCCAGTATGGAACAGTGAAGCCCAGGCAGTTCGCCCTCCATGTAATCAACGACTCTCACAAGTCACTAGGTGCAAGAGCCAAGGTTATCAAGGATTGGTACAAGGAAGGTGGTGTTCTGCTTATTGGGTACGAGTTGTATCGGCAGCTCTGCCTGAAGAGGCCACAGCCAAAGAAGAAAAAAGGTGGGTACATTTTTTGGCTGGTGCCATTGTTGACTGAATTATAATTGTTTGTTCCAAATAGGACGCCGTTGCAAGGGTGGCCTGGCAAGCGAGATCATTGATTTGGAGGAAGAGGACCGCAATAAATCCCTGTTTGAAGAGACACACCATGCTCTTGTTAGGCCTGGTCCAGACCTGGTGATTTGTGATGAGGGCCACCGCATCAAAAATTCGCATGCCTCAATCTCGCAGGCCCTGAAGAATGTGAGGACGAAGCGGAGAGTGGTCCTGACTGGGTACCCCCTTCAGAACAACCTGCTCGAGTACTGGTGCATGGTTGACTTTGTGAGGCCCAACTATTTGGGGACCAAGACTGAGTTCTGCAACATGTTTGAACGGCCAATCCAAAATGGGCAGTGTGTGGACAGCACACCAAAGGACATTAAGCTCATGCGCTACAGAGCGCATGTGCTGCACTCGCTCCTTGAGGGATTTGTGCAGAGGTAATATTATTTGTCTACTCACGTATGATGATGAAATGCGGATCTGATCAGAAAGGCATAAGTGGCTATTGGAGATGTTATTTGCGGGTTGTGTGTGGCATTAAGACAGATGAGATTGGGAATGAGGATATGTTGCCGAGGTGTACTGTTAGTAGACTTAAATGTGTCTAGTCTAGAGCCTCCGTATGCATCAGTGTTGCTTGTAAATAGTGGTCCATAAGCAGGGTCCTTGTGCTGTGCTAATAACCCTGGCATTTCAAATAGCCTACATTGTTAGTAATTAAAGGCTAGCATTAATATTTCTCTCTTTATTTCAGGCGCAGCCACAGTGTGCTTCAGGAATCCCTCCCGAAGAAGGAGGAATATGTGATCCTGGTTCGCATGACACCATTTCAGCGTAGCTTGTACCGTTCCTTTATGGCGGAGATTGGGCAGACGCAGAGTGTAGCCAATCCTCTAAAAGCCTTTGCTGTATGCTGCAAGATTTGGAACCATCCTGATGTTCTCTACCATTTTTTGAAGAAGAGGGACAAGAAGGATGAATTTGATCTTGACATTGGAGAGGACGTCACAGGGGAAGCTAAGAAGAAGGGTGGAACAGGAGCAGGGCCAGGGAGGCCGCCCAAAGTGGTACCAGGAATGGTGGCAAGTTCAGGGCAGCCGGGTGTGGGATTACCAATGTTGGCACCTCTGTCACTGTCATCGTCGTCATCCTCCTCATCCAACTCGAACTCGACAACTCCAGTGGCCACACCCAGTCCAGCCATCACAGCAGAGCCAGTCAGCCAGGAGATGGCTGTGGTGCCCACCATCAGGGAAAAGGATGATGCGCTTAACTACGACTGGGTAAGTAATACGCATTATTTGATCAGTATCCTGGATTCTCATCATGGTAGTAAAAAATGTGTATGGCTGCTGATGCGAGTTCTTTTTGCATAAGGCTCCACTTCGGAGGAACCTGCATGCACCCATTTCCTTCCCATTCCTTGAGGTGACTCCTGAAGCCCTGTTGCTGCCATTCTACTTCTGAACACCTTTGCATGTAAGGGAAGTGAAACCCATCCACACCAGATCTTTGATTCAGCTGAGCCTATTCAATTTGGAATTTTTGTTTGGTTCAGGCAGAGGATTTTCTGTGCATTTCTGTTGCACAACCTGTTCAATTAGGAGAGTGTTTTGGCAGGTAAGCTGTAGGATGCCTATTTTCCTTAGTCCGCTAATATTTTTGGTGCAAATGGTGCTTGATGGTGCCTACAGAGCACGTGAGAAATAGGATTGCATGATAATGTATTTTTTCACCTAGGTGCACTAGTGACAAATCCCTCTTCATCCTGCCATATCCCTTGTAATTATTATGACCTTCCCACAGGCTACCTAGCAGTAGGTACACAATATTAAGAATATTCAATGTCTTTTTCTTATGTCCATAGGCAACGGCCCTGTTCAAAGGCTACACTCCTGGCCTGGTGGAAAACTCAGCCAAGATGGAGATATTTATGCACATCCTGGACGAGTCCGTTCTATCTGGGGACAGGCTGCTTGTCTTCAGCCAGTCACTCTTCACTCTCAACCTGCTTGAAGACTTTCTCCAGAGGTCAAACTTGCCAGGAAGGAAGGAGAAGTGGGCTCAGAACTTCAATTATTTTAGTAAGATTACATTTACAACTATGTATTGCCGCTGCCTTGAGATTAATAAGTGTGTCATACGTAGTCTACTTTATCAATTAAATATTTATGAACCTGGTGGCACAGTGGGATAGTGGCTACAGCCTTCTGAGGCCCTGAGTTCAATCCCAGAACTACTTTTGCTTGTGAAAAACTTTTGATTATTAGTATTGACATGTATTTGAAAGGGGATTCTAAAGTGAAGGTCCCACATGGCTAATTGAACAATTTTTTTTCCGCATCCAGGACTGGATGGAAGCACGACAGCCCTTGAGCGTGAGAAGTTGATCTGCGAGTTCAACTGCAACCCCAATATCCACCTGTTCCTGATCTCCACCCGTGCTGGAAGCCTTGGAATTAATCTTGTTGGAGCAAATCGTGTGATTGTGTTTGATGCCAGTTGGAATCCATGCCATGACACACAGGCTGTCTGCCGTGTGTATCGCTATGGACAGACTAAACCTTGCTATGTGTACCGCCTGGTGAGTGACAACTCCCTGGAGAAGAAGATCTATGATCGGCAGATCAACAAGCAGGGAATGGCCGACAGGGTTGTAGATGAGCTTAACCCAGATGCTCACCTGAGCACCAAGGATGTTAGCACCTTGATCTGCTTCAATGAGGAGGACCCAGAGGCAAGTGATTCTACTTCATTCGGCAGTATTTCTCAAGCTTTTCTATTGTGGCCGATTGTGGGGACAGAAGATCAGGTGTCCTGTTTTGATCACCAATCATAATGTCATAAGCTAGTACTTGTATGTGGAATATGGATTTTTGATGAGATTGTGATCAGAGTTCTCTTGTGGCCCTGGTTTGACCATTTTGTTGTGATTTTTTTTTTCTTCGAGCCGCTACTTTGTATAGTATGCATACAGTGCTGTGTGGTGTGCCTTTGGGCATAGGAATTTGAATATTCTAAATTTAAATTTTATTGCAGGCGAGGGATCTGTCCGAAAGCAAGGGAAGATATGGTGATCCAATTCTCCAGACTGTGATGGAGAGGCTTGGAAATACAATGACCAGAGAGCCATTTGAACACGAGTCCCTGCTAATTGATCGCAAAGAAAAGAAGCTGTCTGAAGCAGAGAAGAGGCTAGCCAAGAGGAGTTACGAGCTGGAGAAGCAGGCCAGCATCAACTACTCACGTAACACGTACTCGGCATACTACCCAAAAGTAGGGGTCACCTCTCAGGCACAGGTAAACATATCACAGGCATGCGAGTGAAATTCACAGAGTCAAATTTTGGGGTTTTTGAATACGTTGCTTATTGATTTTGTGTTTCACAGGTCCTTCCTGCAAACCTCCTTGCCAACCTCCGTGCTGGAAAAGGCCGTGGGATGATCAACCCTGCAGCCATGATGATGAAGCCAGTGGCAAGTGTCCGTCCAATGCAGTCGGAGTATGCCTCCCGGTTTGGTGCAGCTGCTGCCATGCATCACCGTGCAGCAGGTGGTGTGTCACCTCATCACCAGGCAGCTGCAGCTGCCAAGCAGGGGATCACCACCCACCAGCTAGTAATCCCAAAGGACGTTGTGATTCCAACAAGCACGAGAGATGGCACCAGTATCACTCTAAAAGCTGGTCAGAAGATATTGGTGATCAAGACACCGAAGGGAGTTTACTTGAGGTTACAAGACGGCAGGTTGATTGCTGTGAGGATCCCTACTGGTGGAAATGTCGGAATGGATTCTGCAGCGGTTCAGAAGACAAAGGCAGCTCCTGCAGTGGTACCAGCTCTACCTGCACAACACCACCACACACCTCTACACCAACCATCTCAACACCATCCAACACAACAACCGCAAACACAGCACCATGCAACACAACATCACCCGACGCAACATCATTCACCACAGCATCACCCAACGCAACATCATCCAACACCACCGCAGCCTGTGGTTAAGCCCCCAGAGCCTGCTAAACCAGATCCTCCTGTGATTGCGCTAGACACTGAAGAGGAGAAAAAGAAAAATACAAACTTTTACTATCCGACCAGCACCTCAGCACCTGTTTCGACTACATCCAGTACATCAACAACAACACCACCATCAGTGTCTGAGACCTGGAACCAGTACTGGAATCCAGCTAACACACCCGCTACACCCAATCCTCCACCTTCTAACCCAACCAGCAACCCAGTGAACCCAGCACCTGAAGAGCCAGCAACTGTCCCAGTGCCAGAAAATCCTACCCCACAGCCAGATCCGTACCCGGACCACTGGCCAGAGCAGCCACCCCCACCGTATTTCTACCAGCCGCCTAATCCAGGCTACTCTGGGTTTTATCCACCTCCACCAAACCCATACCACCCACCTCCCCCACCTCCGCCTCCACCAAACTCATACCCATACCCGTATTATCCGGGCAACTATGCCACGCCAACTCCGCAAAACCCGTACAACCCGTACCAGTCGACTGGGTTCTACCCGTACACCCCAGGTTATTCGGCATCCACTTCAAACCGTGGGGCTGCACCAGAGAATCCTTACTTCGGGCAATCAGGGTACCCCCCTCCAGTGCCACCACCCCCAGTACCGCACCCTCCTCCACCCCCACCCACGCAACCAGCGGGTTATCCAGCGAATTACCCCCACTTTGCCGGGTCTGGATTTTATGGGGGAGGGATAGTGCAGGAAGTACCAGAAGTGAGCAAATCGACCTGAAGAGCGTTTGATATGAAATGCCAAAGACACTTGCATTTTTTTTGTACCCACCCAATTTTTTGATGTCATGAAGTAGGAGACAAAGCGATATTGATCTCATCCCCGGATTTTTTCTTGCCCAGTAGATCCGTGTTTCACTTGTGGTTTTTAGATCAGAAGTTTTTGAAGGCGAATTAGTGTATTTCATGTGCATGGTGTACCCCAAAATTTTAATGACGTATTAGAAAAATCCACTACTCGTTGCTTGGCTAAATTTGTTTCAGATATGGGAATCTAAATGAAATGCATCGACTGTCTTTAATTAACTCTGGTTTCAACAAAGTGAGGAGTAATGGGTTTTCATGTGCGGTTATTTTGGGACACCAAGTGTTGGTGAGATTACGAACACAGTGAAGGCAGACATGTTCATTGTTACTTGTTATTTGCATGAAATGACGACATTGCCTGCACACGTTTACCTGATGTGCGGACTGGTGCAATGGTAATTACAATCAGTGGTAGCGATTTGTAGCTTTTTGCAGTTTACACTTTTTATTGCAGTGGAAATATTTAGTGTTATACACCACGTGAATCGCCCTGTGAATCCTCAGTTGTAATATTTATAGTTGAAAAGGGTGTCCCGCCCCCCCTTTGATGCACCACTCGGAATCAACTTGAAGATTTTATTTCATCGGTGCTGTGAAATTTTCTGTACCGTAGTTTTTGACAAACTTTATTTGTTGAATAATCATGCAAATTGAACATATTGGTATACTATTGGTGCACGGAAATATGATTCGCCTATTACGTGTACAGTTATGGAATGATGACTCAGTATTTCTATTTACCTCTCCCACGTGCATGTTGTAGATAGACAAGAAGGCGTTAATGTGTTTTTTAAAACTATTCCAACCAAAGTGTAAACTCCGAATTTACGAGTATTTATTCCATTTAGTTGTGAAATGTGCGGAAGTACACAATCATGTAGAGCAATGGATATAACATGCGAATAAAGTGGGAGCTTATGCCAATCAGTTCTTTACCTCCAACGTCACATACTGGAACAATCTCTCAGGATTTTTCAGACAGCCTCAAACAGTGGAAGTAACAGCTACTCTGGAAGTAATATTGTTACTGGGAAAAGTGCTGCTTATTGGGAAAATATTAATCAATATTTGTGCTGATGTGGAAAAAACTCAAAAACCAGAAAGTTGTTACGAAGCAAACTGTTATCAGTAGCAGTGTGCACTGGACTAGCTCTACTTATTCCTAGCGCTACGTGATATCCGGCCCTCCCTCATCCGGCTTTCGTCCATGTTCTTTTCTTTCCTCTCTTGGCAGGCTGCAAGCCGCTCTTCAATACGTGCCGCTCTTCCAGGGCTGGGCAACAGGGACCACCAGGGGGTGACCCACCGTTCTTTCATCTCCTGGTCCTACGTCTGCTGCCCTTTGATTCAACCCTAGAGGTAACAGTGATGTTTCCTCATTGACCGACATATCGATGACGTCGTTACAGACTCATTAGAGCTTCACCCTTTGATGACAGGGTATCTTCTGTGTGAGAACTGAAATACTCATTTGCCTTCCAACCCCAATAATGTTTTCCCCTCCCTCCCTAGCCATGCCAAGAGGGAGACAGCCTCAAAGCCTGAGACGCTTGAGTGTGAGCTGCCTTGCCAGCATAGTCCTACAATGGTGCAAGAGGAGCGAGTGCCACAATGATGATGGGAGTAGACAGTTTGTCCAAGACATACCCGAGATGTTTGCAAATGAATTTGTATTGAAGATTCTCAAGTTGTACTCAAAGGTGAGAGACAACTACAGGATTACTGAAGCATTTCATCCTAAATGCACCAAGATAGTCGAAGAGAATGGAATGACAATTCTGACACTCCCACCACATTGTTACGTCCAACTGTTTATCAACCTTCATGTTATGACTGAGCTGCAAGTTTTAGATAGTTGTTGTCATGTGTGGGACGGACGCAGTTACGGTGTATTAAGTTCTGTTCCATTTCCCAACCTGAGCAAACTCCGTAAAGTTGTAATAGCAGGGCTTCTGCACTCACGGCACCTTGAGCAGATGGTTGAAAATTGCCCACTCCTGGAGGATATTATATTTTTGTCCTCATGTCATTATTTGATCATCAAATTCTGTTAGGCTGCAGGAACCTTAAAAGCTTTCATATGGTTAACATAAATCCACGTGTTGCGATATTCCTGCTTGAGAACCTGCCCAGCCTGGAAGATACGGATATTGGTGACGTGACCCAATTGTTGCCACTCTGCACACGGGAATATCGCTTGAAAAGATTGGGTTCAGGCATGAGGAAAATCAAAGCCACTACCTTACCAAAGCTCTTGACCCATTTTCCTCACCTTGAAGAGCTTGAGTTGAACATGGATAGTGACACAGATCCAAGCCCCATTAACAATCTCCTAGGCCTTAAACACTTAACAATAAGAGAAGGAGCAGTGACCCGTCTTGTCTGTCTGTCTGAGAGACGCATGCATGGGTCGTCTTTCCAAGTTGGAGTTGCGCAATGTCACCAACCCTACTTTCTTGTTCTCACCAGATATGAAGCTTCAATGCACACATCTGAAATGCCTGACCCTTACAGGATGCACTGGAATAAACTTGGCTGTCATTGGTGACGTAATTCCAGACATACAATCTCTTTGCTTATCTGGCACCTTTATTCCTCTTCCTCCTGACCAAATGAAGACAAGTTCTGCTTTTCAAGCACTTGAACAATTGAAGATGTCTGGGGAGGTGCCAATGGTTCATGCTAAATATCTGCTGTCAGCATCCAGCAAGAACTTAAAGAGTCTCTCTGTGTATAACACTCCAAACAATTTTGTTGCAAATGAACTGCTTTCTGGAGCTAGGCTGAAGGAGTTGCGTGGAATCTCCATAACAGACGTCAGCATGACAAAAGATATTATTCCAAGGATTTTGGCTGTATGTGGAGATTACTTGGCAGCAGCATTTGTGAGTGGGAAAGATTTGGAAATGTCACAGGATGAAGTCAATGCGTTGAAAAATCAGTTGCAACCATATGACATGATTTTTCATGTACAAAATCCGTTAACTAAATTTAGATACCGATATGAAGGGTAACCTTGATTTAATTATTCTACACAGCACTGAGGTATATCAGAGCTGTAAAAAAAGAAGCTAATCTACCATGTGGTATTATTAGTTGTCTGTAATATTGCTTCATTTCATTTACATTTATTCCTCCTGACCAAATGAAGACAAGTTCTGCCAATAGTTCTGCTTTTCAAGGACTTGAACTATTGGATATGTCTGGAGATGTACTGTACTGTGTAGCGATAGTATTTCTATTAATCCATAAGATGTATTTTTCATGGGTTTTGTACTAGTAGTTTCTAATTTTGAAGTAAGTGTGAAAAGGAGCCACATGGATTTTATGAATGCTGGAAAGTAACTGTAAGTCCGTGTTCTCCAAGTTGTTTGACGACAACCCTAAAACCATTGTGTCCACTGGGGATGTGAATATTGTGCATGTGTAATGTATAATGGGCCACTTTTGTTAATTGATATGAATTGAACGAATCTCTAATAATGGGATCCCATTTTCTTCAGTGGTTCATCAACATGGCTTAAATATGGAGTGTTCCCCGAGTGTGCAAACCACAGTTATGTCGGGATATCCAACATTTGGTGCAGTACTCGGCATGTCTTCTTTTTTTTTATATTGTAATTTCATTGACGTATAAGTTGTTGTTGTTGATGATAGAAAGATCAAGTCTTCAAGTAGGACTGACTGATTGCTCTGGCCCGTGTCCTTGTGAAAGCTCCTCATCTGTTCATTGCATTACTTTTAAGTGAGGGTGAGATATTTGTGTTCTTTAATGATAATGCTCAAGTTAACATTCACACCTTAGTTGACTCAATTATTATAGTTTCTTTTGAGTTTTGACAGGTCCTCTCCATTCTGGGCATTAGTTGTGCAAAACCCAGTTTTATCATGTAAGTGCTTATTACTTGACAGGTAATACACAGAATAAACAGAAGGCAGGTGTGTGGGATTCTTGCTTCCCATTGCCTTAGAAGCACACTTCTCCATACGTGTTGATCCAGACGATGAGAAACTTTCTATTGCCATAAAGATTATGCAATAATTTTTCATTATTATGTATGACTGCAATCAAATGCGAACAATTTTATCATTGCATATTCGCTGAAAGTAATATTAATTCAGGCATTTTTAATGTTGCTAGTTTCTAATGTGTTACTGAAGATATTGGACATTTCAAAGCCTCCATTTTATGGTATTCTGGATGAAGAAGCTAGAAATAATTACACTTAATTTGACCAAAAGGTGAAACGACATTGCAGTTAATTGCCCTAGTATCCGCTATGACTCATACAGTGATTTTCCCAAGATATGAGGGTGAATCAGAAAGTAATTTAAAACTTTTTTAATTCAGGAGAGAGAAACTGAAATTGAGATATACAGTACATTAGATCAAAAACTTTCCCTTCAGTAAAAAAAAAACAGAAGTAAGACCTCCGCGGCGGAATAAAAGTACTGAAACAAGGCAGGCGCACGTAAGACCTTCACCAATTGATTTAAGCTGTACCATAGGTCTTACTCAAGCAATTTCCAATTCACTGCTCATGAAGTCTCCTTTCTGAAACAAATCTGTGGAATTTCTGTCGTACTACTAGTTACTTTTAACTTAGCAGTACCAGTGTAGTGCAATGGTACTGCTATAAGTTAGCAGTAACTACAGACCTATAGTTAATAGTAATAATAGTAGTACGACGAAAAT